>BSBK01002084.1:5000-185000 GCA_027943335.1 Chamaecyparis obtusa | reverse complement strand
GAAGAAAAATAAAATAAGAATTGATGATATATAAATGAATTGGAATTGGATGTTAGGAAAGGTTACTAGTTTGATTTTAAATGTGCAATTTACTATTTTCAACGTTTATGGTCCAATCAAGAATAGAGGACAAAAGAATACTATGGGAAGAATTATCTAGACTCTTCTTGACAGATGGGGAAAAAATACATGGTTGTTTGGGGGATTTCACTGCTATCATATCACCCTAGGAAAAATTCTTGTAGTTTAACAAAGGATAGGACAAGTACAAGTGGACTTTGGTAACTTTTTACAAAACAAATGAATTAATAGAGATTGAACCAAGTAACGAAAAGTTCACATGGAATAAACAAAGAGCTAGATTTATGAATATTTTAAAGAAACTTAAGCATTTTTTAATTTCAAATTAATGGTTGAATGTGTAATAAGATAATAGGGATCAATTAAAAAACCTACAATAACATAAGAGATCTCAACCACAAAGATATTTATTAGTGCAATTAGTATTCCCAATCATCAGAGAAAGAATTGCAAGATAAACAATAAGCATAAACATCATACATACTGAATCGATTTAAGAACATTTATATGAAAACCATATGAAATCCTTCCTTGGTGTTCTCCTTCTCATGCAATGTGGGCTCTCAGAATTGAGCTCAAGATTGTGCCATCATAAGAATTCAAAGCAATTGTGGTTTTTTTAAATATGAAAAAAAGACTCTCTATTTATAAGATTTTAGGGGTTTCAATGAAGAATCCATGATTGAAGGTTTGATTGACTGTGATTGAGGAGTTGAACTCAGAGTGAGTGGGAGTTCAACTCTTCTTGACTGCATTGATTGGGGGGATTGATGGTATCTATCAGCAGAAATAGACTGGATAGATGACTTGAATGGACTAGTGAGATAACTGATTGCATGGATGAGTCAACTAATTGCATGGATTAGAAGACTAAATTGATGGAAGACTTAACTGATTGCATGGATTAGAAGACTAAATTAATGGAAAACTTAACTGATTGTTGAGGAAGGAATTAACAATGTGGATTGAATAGTTAGGAGAGGGAATTGTGGGAGTGAAGAGTTGTGATTGAAAAGCTAACTCAAACTGAGTGTGAGTTAGGGTTTGGGAGGAATAATTATGATTTATAAATAAATAAAATATTATCTATTTGCACATGTCAAGATATTTTATAAATAAATAATTACTTATTTATTTATGAGAGGAATTGTTAGTTGTAGTTAAATAAATTTAATTTATTTAATTATGAGGGGAATAATTAGTTTACTTAAATAAATATCACTTATTTAATAATGAGATAGAATTTAATTTAATTATAACAGAAGTGCAATAATTAGGAGGGAAAATTAATTAAATTTGGTTATTTAATTAATTGAATGACATAAGGAATAATTAAATAATGTTTAATTATTTTAATTACTTTATAGATGAATAACTAATGAAAAATTTGATTGGACGATTAATAATTAAGATAATTAATTAAAATCACTTAGTTATAGAATTAAGGAGAAAATGATGATTTTGATTTTAGAATATGGTAGAATGACATAATTGAATAGAATATAAATGGGGCCTTAATAATGCACCTAACAGTTCAACACTATTCATTTGTATGTATCTTGAATTGGAATAGCATAAGTAAAGTAAATCTGGAAAATACTTGAAAATTAATTAGATTAAGATACATACCTCATCTGAAGGTTGACTTTGATTTTGTTCACAGATCTCAGAAGTTTTCCGAAAAGAGTACTCAGATCTGTCCTCCAATTCTCAAAATAGCGATTGTAGATATCTGAAAAAGGGGATTTTTTGGGGGTGGCTATATAGGGTTTTGCCTTAGTCAAACCCCCGTTTTGGTGATCTCCACCTCCACAAATAGCCAATTGAAATAGAATGTGTTTTGTGTATGTATTGAAAGTGTAATGCCAAGATCTAATCCTCTAGATCAAAAACCCTAGCATGAATATGTATGAGACAACAATGCATAGATTTTGAATGAGATAAAAAAGCATACCAAGCCCCCAAGGCTAAAGTACTTCTAACCAAACTCACAATCTGTAATTTCTACCCCATGATTGTATCTTTGAATGCTTGAAAGTTTGGTAATGGTGGATCAAGGAAGAAAGGATCTCTCTTGCTCCAAGTAGGTGTTCACAATGAGTGTGTTTACAAAGATGCTTGATATCAACAATGGCTTGATCTTCTATAATCATCCTCTTGCAATCTTGCATCTTCAATTCACCATTCCTTGCTTGCTTGAATCTCCTTGTTCATGAAATTTTTCTCCTTGAGAGCACTTGATCATGAAATTCGCTTGGTGAAAGTGAATTGCAAATGAGAGTCTTTATATAGAGGTTTCAAGGTGAGGCTCCTAGAGCAATGTGAGGACCCATAATTCAAATTTTCACCTCGAATTAAGGTCCAATCACAATAACCAACTAAGGAGGGAAAATAATTAAATTAATTTCAAATTAAAAATCCTTCTGCACTCGGATCTGAGGGCCCGACATTGATTTTGGGGCCCGCAGAGACCAAATCTAAAAAAGGGGCACAGATTCTGGGAAGAGGTCAAAGATGACCTTGTCTTCTGACCTAGGTTAGGGATGAGATCGACTTTTGACCTAGGTCAGGGATGACCTCAACTCTGACCTAGGTCAAGGGTCTAGGTCATCTTAGACCCAGGGATCCAGATCCTTCCAAAAATTAGGGATGGGAGGGTCTCGGGGATGCTCCCGAAGACCTACAAATGATGCCAGAATGGGACAGAATTATGGGGAGAGGCATAAAATCCTATGATGATCATGATGAAAGCTAGGAGGACCTATTTATAAGTCTCTACCTAGAAAATAGAGCCATGGAAGAGGGGAAATTAAGGAGAATCCTTAGGATCCTAACCCTAATTTCACCTAAAATGAAGAAATCAAGTGCAGAATGTATCCTAAATGCAAGTCTATCATGATAAATGTACTAAAAGAGGGTGCTAAACCTATCAAGATGGAAGTGCTTCCATTTTAAGACAATACAATAGTTAATTAAATAATAAATATTATTTAATAATTTAAGAAGAATATTAGTTAAAATTCTCGCTTGTAGGCATGGGACATTTTTAGGTGTCTACATTTTCCCCCTCTTTGATGCAATGCTTTTTAGGTGTTGTTTCAAAGAATAATAAAAATTATGCCTCGGTATGCCCCAAAGAGAAGAACAAATTGTGACAACAAGGTAAATGATGTCCCCTCGAGAGACTATTTGTGCCATAAAGACATGAATGATCTCTTGAAAGAAGATTTAGATTAAGAAAAGAATAATTAGTAAGAAGTGAAGAATGTTGGTAGGTTGTGATGACTATTTGGTCAACATTGGACATATAGATTGTTGATAAGAATCATGTCTGGTTCTTGGAAGGACCCATCCTGTATAAGACTAGTGATAACCTCTAGTTTCATGAAAGACCTACCCTATATAAGACAAGTGACAATGTCTGGTTTCAGGAAAAGATACATCTTGTATAAGACAAATGATGATGTATGGTTTTAGGAAAGACATATCCTATTTAACACAGAATGAGAATGTATGTTTTTAGGAAAGACAATATCATGGATAAGACAAATGACGATGGAATGACTGACCAATTGATTTGAATGATTTGAAAATTGATTTGACCATTTTGACAAATAGATTGAGTGATAGAAGAGATTTGACTGATATAAGATATTTGACAGATTTGATAGAATGTTAGAATTGACTAATAGAATGTGTGAATGAATCCTTGATTGAAACCTTTAGATTATAGTAAACAAAGAGCTTAATGTTTTAATAACTATTCTTTTGATTTCCATCTTAATTGAGCTATTTATTTGTCATCATTGAGCCAACTATTATAGCAAAAATGGATACCATCCTACCAAGATATGAAAGATCTAGGTACAATTATACTCTTGCATTGAAAACAAGCATGCTAAACAAACAAGGAATGTTGGGTTGATCCATCTAGGTTGAGCACTCAGAGTCGAGGTATGTATGATGTATCACAACCAAATTATCCATTACCAATTTTACAATTGGACATTGTATATGGATGTGAAGGCTCTTATCAAAGACATCTAGATTGCTCTTTTAAGACTTCACGAAAAAAATTTCACAAATAGAAAACAAAGAAAAATAAGTCATGATACCATCATGGCATCTCTAAATCACTTGTGGACATCCTGGAGATGCATAAATATATGACTTGTAAAAAATCAAGACATAATAAGACTAACTTGACTCAACAAGTTTCAGTTGTACAAATTATGTATCTGTATGTTTGTAGTAGTTTGGGACATTGAATTTTGACATTTTCTTAATGCTATTTGATTCCAAGAAAAAAGGTACCCCATCTAAGACTACTTCATCTAATTTTGAGCATTCCTTCCCTTGTTTAAGACAACATGAATTTGACAAAATGCTTTGTTGTGGAATAGTTTGATAGGTAAGATTTTTATGATTATTTTGTGCGTAGCCTTAGACTGGTCATTAGCTTGGGGGTAAGTAGCATGAAGAATAGTTATGATGGATTTGGAATTTGGCACAAATCTCTTTCATTTATTTATTCTTAAAGGGGGACACTATGATTGGTGATAATGGTTTGTGGAACTCTGCATCGGCTTATGATATAGTTTAAGAGGAACTTGGAAATTTTGTTTGTCGATAGTATAGGTCATTGGAATTGCTTTAAACCAGTTTGTAAAATACTTAGTAGTTGTGATTATGTACTTATGACCATTGGAGGATAATGGGTCAATCTTGCCAATGAGGTCCACCCCCACTATGAGAAAGGCCATGGTGAAGTAAGTGGTTGCAACTCCTGAGATGGTGCATGAATGAGGTTCCCATGAATACGACACTTTTTGCATTTTTTTAATAAATGAGCAGGCATAGTTTTCCATAGTGGGCCAATAATACCCAATCTTGAGAAGTTTCTTTGCTAAGGTCAAGCCACAAGAGTGGGCACCACAAATTCCCTCATGCACTTCTAATATTACTGATTATGATTGTTCCAAGTTGAGACATTGTAAGAGTGTACCATCCAGACTTTATTTGTAGGAGTGTATTGGCAATGATAGTGTAATGGGAGGCTTTCCTTGTTAAAGTCTTATTTTTGGTTGCAGGGTAGTTCTGGAGGGATGATTTGGCTAGTGAGATAGTCGTAAATATATAGGTAACAAGGGGAATTGGGACCAACAATTTTGTCCACAACCTCACACTTTAGAACTTCAAAAGTAGGGACCACAAGTTGTTCGACCATGAATTCACATTGTGTCATCTTAGGTGGCATGTCCAACATAGAGCCTACAATAGCCATAGCATATTTTGTCATGTTTCTTATCCAAGGGATTTTCTTGAATGGTATCTACTCAAAGTGCAACTTGAGGTTTTCCACCATAGCCCTTGTACGGAATCAATTTATCATCTTTGGTTTTCATAGTTTTTCATTGACCCGATTGATAATTAGTTGAGAATTCCCATAGACATGTAGTTATTGGATATTCCACTGGACAACTATTTTTTAGCCCAATGAGAAATGCTTCATATTATACCATGTTGTTGGTGCAATCAAATATTAGCCTGTAAGATCTAGGAATGGAATATCCTTAAGGAGTAATGAAGACTGTGTCACCTCCTGATCCTTTTTGCGCATGGGAGCCATCAAAATATAACTTCCATTATTTTGGCTCTTCTATAGAAATTATCCATTCATTTGGGGAATTCTATCAAACATCAGATGAGTAGAAGGTAGAGGTGCATCTCCCAGTTGGTCTACAATTTCTTGGCCTTTGATTTCTTTTCTATCAACATAGTCTATGTCGAATTCACTTAGTATCATGACCCATTTAAGCTAGGCACCCTACTAGTGTTGCTTTTTCTCAGTAGATATTTCAATGGATTAATCTTGGCAATGGAAATCATCTTGTGGCTCAACATATAATATCTAATTTTTTTTGTGAGGCAAAAACTAAAGTCAAACATTCTCTTTCAATAGCAGTGTAATTTAGTTCGTAAGCCACAAGCATCCAACTTATATAGTATATGGTCTTTTCTTTTCTTTCTAAGCCATTTTGTGCCAGGTAATGGCCCCAGTGAGTGTTCTATTGCCAAGATGTACAATAATAAGGGTTGATCTGGAGATGGGTGATACTAAGATTGACACTGATAATAGGTAGTCCTTCAGTATTCGAAAGGCCTCTTAACAATTCTTTGTCCATTAGAACTTTATGTCTTTATGCAATAGGTATTGGAATGGGTTGGCACTTGTCTACTAGCTATGATATAAACCTTCTCATTGGTTTTAGTCTGCCTTGTAAACTTCTCAAGTTCTTCAGAGTTGTTGGGGGAGACATTGCAATTATAGCTTGGACCTTTTTAGGGTCGATCTGTATTCCCTCTCTCGGAGACAATAAGTCCCAACAAATTTCTTGATGTGACTCCAAAGACACATCTCTTTGGGTTTAGCTGGACTTCTTATACCATTCAAGTCTATAAAATATTGGGGCTAATACTGATAAGTGCAAATTTATCTCTAGGGACTTTTCCAATATGTCATCAACATAATCTTCCATGGTGATGTACATCATGTCATAAAAGATAGTCATCACTCTGATATGTAGCTCCAGTATTCTTTAGCCCCAAATAGCATGACACACCAATAATAGGTGCCCCAAAAACAAGTGAAAGTCATTTTATGTTGATCTTTGAGTACAATTTTAATCTAGTTGTATCCAGAGAAGACGTCCATTAGTGATAGCATCTTATATCCAGAAGTGAGAACTACTATTATGTCAATATTTGGTAAGGGAAAGTCATCCTTTGGACATGCCAAATTCAAGTCTCAAAAGTTAGTGCATATTTTTGAGGCACTACTTTCTTTTCCCACTAGTACTAGATTTGAGATCCAGTCAGCATAGTCTATAGGTTTGATGAAACCTGCATCCATTAATTTCTTTAGTTATTATTTGACTAATAATGCAATCTTGAGATGCATCTTGTAGAGTTTCTATTTGTATGGCTTTGCCCCCGGCTTTAGTGGCAAATGGCGAAGTACTAACTCAGGATCAAACTCAAGCATGTTTTGAGTATGACTAGGCAAAGTTAATTTGTTGGTCTCTGAAGAACTGGATGAATTTATTTTTTTTCTTCTTCTGTTAATGACTCCGCCAAGTGTATCAATATTTGTGTCTCTGTAGTGCTAATGTTTATTGTTTGAGTTTTCTCTACTAGAAGAGGTGACATCTCTTTAGTAATGGGTAGTATATCAATCTCTCCATCCTTGGGTGCCTCAAAGATGTTTTCACCCTCAGATAACTCTTTTTCTTTGTTACTTTGTGGCAAGTGGGTGCCTTTCAGTTTTCACCCAAGAGCCTTATGTTTTCTTTTTCATATTTTTGACTAGAGGATTGATATAACTCCCCAAAGTAGTGTTGTTTTGTCTAGTTTGATTCTAAAACCTACCTTGTGGTCCCCCATAGGTACACTTTTTCTTAGCCCAAAGAATTTAGAAATAGGTTCATCAATCTCAAAGATGTCTATGGTTGGTGGATTTTTTTGTTCCCAATCTATAAGGTCAGGGTAAACCAAGGCTATGATATCCTTGGTTAGGAAGGAAGAGATGGGAAGTTTTGTTATGGTATTGATGTATGAATCAGTTACTAAATCAGGGGTCTCAGATGAGGAAAGAGGATGGAGGGTTCTAATCTTTTCCAAAATCCTCAATCCATGCTTTATGTTTTTGTAGGTTTATCTTGTAAGGATAGTAAGGATAGTGGGAGGAAATTGGGTGAATTTTGAATTCATTATAATTCAAAATAGAAGAAGATTGATTTAATTAAATAGGTGGATCTATTCAATTAAATTGGATTGGGCATTAGGTAAACTAGATCAGTTAATTCACCCAGGATGGTTGGAAGATCACTAATTAAATAGACTAGCTATTTAATTGACAAAAGGACTATAGAAGAATGGGGTTTGATCATTTTATTAAACAAATCACTAGGTTCATTTAACAAAATAGGATCAAGGACATTAGGTAAATTAAACAGGTTAACTTACCTAGGACTGTATAAGATAATTAATTAATTATGTTCAGATTTGGGTGTCTACAGGAATCAACCTTGAAATAAAATAAATGAAAGTGTGATGTCATATAGTAGAGGCTAGATTTGAAAAATGAAGTGTATTATACCTTGGAAATGAAAATTCTTCCTTAAATGTGATTGAGTATGTTGATGCAATATCTTTTGACTTCACACAAAATCCCAAAAGAAAATCATGTAAGATAAAACCTTATGTAATGGATGTTGTAGTTTGCCACAATTCTTGATTGGAGAGAGAGAGAGAGAGAGAGGGATAAATTAAAGAGTTGAGTTGAATTCTTGTATGAATGTTTGATCATCTTCCTTGATGGTATAATCCTTTTCTTGGCCTTCAATGAGGGAAAGAGTCTCGATCCATGGAGAAGATTACCTTGAAAATGCCTTTGGAATGCTTGAACTCTTGGTTAGGAATTCTTGAGATGTGAAAAATTGTGGGAGGGTCTCTTGAAATCTTGATTGTGCTATATCAAAATGAGGAGAGATAATTTTATTTTATACCTCTCACAATATTTCAAGGCTCAAAACTTGAAGGAGGCCGATAAGAATCTAGAAATCCTACTTAACCAATGAGACAAGCCCCCTCCTTGAATTTAAGGGAAAAAAACTAGGAAAGGGGACGATTTGGGTGTCTTCTTCTTGAGAAGAGGATGGAATTTGATTTGGGATTCAAGAAGGTGGAAAGAGAGCCAAAAATATAGGTATTGTGGAGCTTGAATACTAAAAATTACTACAGGAACTCATACATACTAAAATAAGGCCTAATTGAGCATCTAATTATAGGTTCTTACAATTTAGGACATTAAAAGGCCTACCTAAGCTAATGGAAAGCAAACATATTGATGTAATATAAGTAAAAAATGTATGTATAAATCTTCTACATACCCTTTTTCATTTAAATGAAGAACTAGTTATGGTGTAAAGATGTAATATTTTACTTGGATAACATGAATGATCCTCTCAAGAAAAATGAGAATAAACAAAGAATATTTATAATATTAATCAACAACCAAAACAAGAGAGTTGGCCCTTACAAAATCACAACACGGGGGCTATAAAAAGATCAACATCACATTGCAAAAGGTATTGGATGTTACAAGTCAAGGCCACTAAGGGCACATTGTCAGTGTATTAGTTGTCTTTCTTAAAAGGCCTTTTACAAAGTAAAGGGCCACAACAGGACTTAAAACATAGTTGTCAAAAGAGATCATTAATTGCAAACAAGTAGCACTCTGATAGGTGGGGTGAAATAACTGAGGGATTTTGAAAGGATCCCCAAGATTTCACAAAGGGTGGAAAAGTGGTATTAGAAATTACCCTATAATAAATAACATCACCCCTCCAATCAGAAAACCACCCCCTATCTACAAATCTTCTTTCCACAAAAATAAACTAGGAGTCCACCTTAATAGGAAAAGGAAAGGAAGATATAATCATGTTGGAGAGTTAGCCATGAATCCAAACCATGTCCAACTAGCCATATAAAGGAGAACATCGCCCAAAGTAACAAATCTCCTCCTTCACGAAACAAGTCCCCACCTCCATAGGAGACTCTTCCACCTCCATAAGAATAAAAAATGAGGAAGAAACACACTGAGTGTGCCAAGTTCTTATCATGGCCAAAAAAAAACACCCCACCACAATAGGTTCCAGCATAACCCCAAATTCAATTAAAAATTTTAACCAAAAATAACCTAAGACCATAACAAGCCCTTGAAAATTATTAGCATTGGACTACCTACCAGAAGAAACAAAACCATTGTCCAAACCATATAAGGTGGAAAATTTGAACAAGAAATAATACTAAAAAAGAAAAGGAAGCTTGATATTAACAACAATGTCCATCACAACCTAGCTACAAAGGGATAAGAAACTTATCCCCAAAAACTGGGGTAGGCACCATCTTCAGGCTCACAGTAGGAGGAGAAAAGAAGACTTGTAAGCTTATCCAAAGCCCTCAATAAGTAGGAGCATCACTTTACCATCAATTAGAGCACAACTCACTACACCTCTAGTCTCCACAAGAGAATTATTTCCATTAATACAAGAGTCCAAAAAACCTTGAAAATAGTGAAGGTAAATCTACGGAGGATCAAACATGTAAATGCAAGAAACACCATACCACACCCTATTGGTGGTATGTAGACACCACCAAGCACACAATAATTACTGAGCCCTACTAGAAGCACAAAAATAAGTCCAAGAACACAAGAAAACCAAAATCCATAGTCCCAAAGAAAAGGAAAAATCCCCAAGAAGAGAAATCTTAGAAAAGATAAGATCTCCCTCTAAACCAAACACAAACCTAGAAAAATGAGCAACACTAATGAGTTGAAGGCCACAACCACCCAATTTACAAGAAAGAAACCCACAAACCACCCCTATAGGGGAGTAGACACACCAAATAGGAAGGTCTAAGAACATAAAGTGTGGCCCCTACACTGTCATATAGAAACTAGAGAATATCCAAAACTAAAAATAGGGAAGCTCTGTTAGAATTAGTAATCTTTCCTTGGTTGTTTTATTTAATTTGAGGATAAACCAAGGTATCCTCTTTTATTTATTTTAGGATATTCATAAAGGAATCTCTACATGTAATTTTGTCCTCTAGTCCAAGTGGGAGGACAACTCATATTTTGTAATTCCTTTAATAAGGAAAATAGTTTACTCCTCCTTATGAAGATGCTCACACTTGGCACACACTTGTATGAATGTGGCACTCATTCACATAGGGAGTTACATGTAAACTCCTTCACTCATCTCTACTTGAGATGCTTCTCCACACACTTGAGATAATATTTTCTCACACTAATTTCTTACAATTCTTTCACACAATTTCTCTCCTCTTGCATAGTAGTTCTATCATATTGTATTGAGCTTCTTGCTCATATTCTTTCTCTCTCTCTCTCTCTCTTTAGGATTTTAATGCTGAATTCATAATACACAATGGGGTTTTTCTTTGCTTTTCCCCTTACAAAAATCTCTTGGCTCCTGTTGGATTCTTGGAGTATTATCTTGGTTTTGGTGTTTGATCTTGCAACTCTCTCACATTTGGTTTATGGTAAAATCCGTCTTGCACTTCACTTTCTTGGAATATCTTTTTGATCTTGTTTCCATTCTTTTATTACTTCTAACATGGTATCAAAGCTACTAATCCTTGTTTAAGTGTTGTGTAGGAAGGTGACATTTAAAGGAGCAAGTTTTTTCAAATTTCTTTTAGAGATCTAATATTTTTTTGTAGCTCTAACTTGTTTATTTCATAAATTTTTTCTCTAACCCTCTTTGGAAGGCTTGCCGCTAGAGAGTAACTTAGATTTTAGATTTTTTTTTGGGTTTGGTCAGTTCACCACCAAACCCAACTCCTTTTTCTTCATTTCAAGTAGTTTTTTTTTGCAAGCACTAATCTAATATTTCTTGCAGGTTTCATCTATCTATTCATTTTTAGTTTTCTAAAAATCTTGTGCATGCAGGCTATTTCATTTTGTTGCAAGCCTAACTCCATGTTTTCTCTCTCTCTCTCTCTTAATCCTTAGTTCAAATTCTTATTTAGCATATGTCTATATTTTTTTGGTTAATATTTGTTTAGATTATTATGTCTCCTTGATTATGGTTCTTGATGTCCTACTTGAATTATGATTTTGTCTCTCTCATTTCTCTTTGTAAACTTACTAATGTGATGATGAGTTTTCATACTTCATTGCTTAGATCACGAGTCATGCAGGTTGTGGACTGATCACCCATATACTTGTAGTGATGACTCATTAATGGACTATCTATATCCATGATATCGATGCAATGGTGATGCAGATTTTGTTAGTTGGCCTTGTTTGTGGAATTTTGTGCATTAGTATGTTTATTTTGAGATAGGAGAGTGGATTGTTGACCATTTGGTTTATCTTGATTTCATTTTAGCTCCTTTTCTTTTTTGATAAAATCTCATGAAAAATTTTCATAGTTTCACTAACTTGAATGTTATATGATATTCTACTGGATAGTTTCCTTTTGTTCTTGTTTTGTGTTCTATGTTTCAGGTGATCCTTCAAGGAAAATTCAAGATATCAATTCATTCACACAAATCCTATGAATCAAACGTCTACTTAAAGATGTGGATATTCTTCCACTGGAACACATTTAAAGGAACCATCCACTTCTCTTGGATCTACAAAAGATGCATGTATAACATATGGCAGACTACTTGCACATTTGAAGACAATACATTTCTTCCTTATATTGAAGATCAAGTTGCATATTTTTGTAAATTTTGGGTTTAATACCCATTGATGTAATCACCCCAAGTAAAGATTAAAGGGGGGTGTTAGAATTAGTAATCTTTCCTTTGTTGTTTTATTTAATTTGAGGATAAACCAAGGTATGCTCTTTTATTTATTTTAGGATATTCCTAAAGGAATCTCTACATGTAATTTTGTCCTCTAGTCCAAGTGGGAGGACAACTCATATTTTGTAATTCCTTTAATAAGGAAAATAGTTTATTCCTCCTTATGATGATGCTCACACTTGGCACACACTTGTATGAATGTGGCACTCATAATTCACATAGAGAGTTACATGCAAACTCCTTCACTCATCTGTACTTAAGAGATGCTTCTCCAAGCACTTGAGATAATCTTTTCTCACGCTAATTTCTCACAATTATTTCACACAATTTCTCTCCTCTTGCATAGTAGTTCTATCATATTGTATTGAGCTTCTTGCTCATATTATTTCTCTCTCTCTTTTTATGCTTTTCATGCCTCATTCATAATACACAATGGGGTTTTTCTTTACTTTTCCCCTTACAAAAATCTCTTGGCTCCTGTTGGATTCTTGGAGTATTATCTTGGTTTTGGTGTTTGATCTTGCAACTCTCTCACATTTGGTTTATGGTAAAATCCTTCTTGCACTTCACTTTCTTGGATGATATTTTTGATCTCATTTCCATTCTTTTATTACTTCTAACAAGCTCACACCAAGCACAATCCAACCCAAAAAAGACACAATAGTTCAAGGATACAATGCAATGAATATTAGAATACCTTGTACATCTACTAACCACCAAGGAAAACACCAGGAATCCAAAACTGATTATAGATCCACACTGCACCACCATAGATGTCCACTCACCAAGTAGTAAGAACTCTTCCATTAAAAGGAACCATAACAACATGAGAAGAAATGTTGTGAAAGATTCCAAAGGGGGCCAAACAAGAGTGGCATTGACAACCAAAAATACATAAATAGCATCCACCACACAATACATTTGGTGCACCCTAGCCACATTAGAGACCCCCACACATATTCAACTAATGAAATGGAATGCATGACCCTCAACTTCTAAAAACCTCACACAAACAACAAATAGGGCCAAAATGACCCAAAAAGGTCTAAGACAAGATAGAGAGCCCCCACTGCCCATCTTTTCAAGAGTAACAAAATATTTCTTAGAAGCCCAATAAGTGGGAACAAAGTTCCAGCTTCCAAACAGTAATAAAATAGATGCCTTAGCCAATGAATCCACACATACCCACCAATGGAGAGACCACCACTACCAACACCCACTAGTACATTCAGGGCATATTTTCAATGATCTTTCATCTGAATTCCAACAAGACGTCGTCACACTATCAACAAATGTCATCGTCAAAAACTTCTTGTCAGTACATCTGATGATGCTTGATAACATCAGAATTTTGACTTCAATATGCCTCAGATTTTTGACAAGTGGTTGAATCCAAAGATACTATTTGTACGATGACATCCTCATCCATGGAATTTGATAGATCATTGAGATTTCGACACCCGTCATGGGCTGCACATATGATGAGGATGTTGTTGTTGGAAACTACAATTGAAACAATTATTGTATTGTCATTGATGTCAAACCTTAACTGGTAAGACAATTGCTATCTAAGAGAGTACCATATCAATTGATCGATGAAAAGGATTAGGGAAAGGGAGATAACAAGAGAACCTAAGGAAAGGTTGATTTATTTGATACTTTGATGGGTACTTGATTATTTGGCACATTGATAAGATAATGTATTATTTATCTGAGTAAGAAGAAAGACTGGAGAAGTAGGCTTAATTGAGAAAAAGTGAAGAAATCTAATTTAAGCTGAGTGATGTTAGTGTCAAACGAGCACCAGTATATGCCAAGTAAATTTAGTGTTCACTGAACATTAGTTTATGCCGAGCGATAGGAAATTACCGAGCAAGATAGTGTTAGCCAAGGAAGACAGTTTGTAGAGATGACCAAGTTACGAAGTGATGACCAAGGAGATGAACATAGTATTGACCAAGTGTTAGTAATTTACATTTGGAGAAAGAATTGAGATTCCCAGTTCACATAATTGAATTCTTGGGATATGTAAATCATGTTGATTTTATTAATTGATTGTATGGAGAATTTAATGCATGGTAAATCATTTTATTATGGATTCAATGAGAAGTTTGAAGATATATCTAGAAGGAAGGATGAAGAACATAAATGTTTGAAGGATTCGAAGAATCTAACCTAAACCTAAGATCTACAGAGGAGATTAAGCGGTAAAAGATGGATCTACCTAATTGAAGAGGTATGCATAAAAACCTAATTGTGAGGTTATTGTTGGAAACAATTGTCTGAAGGAAATTGCTACTCAATTATGTATTGTCTTTGATGTCACACTATGTCATAGTCCGCAGCAATCAGCTCCTACCGAGCTCAGTCGGTCTACCAGATAGGAATATTAATGCTTACCGAGTTCAGCCGGTTATCGAAGAAAAGTAGTATTTACCGAGTTCACTCGGTTGCCGAAGAAAATTTAGTGTTTACCGAGTTCACTCGGTTGCCGAAGAAAATTTAGTATTTACCGAGTTCACTCGGTTGCCGAAGAAAGTTTAGTGTTTACCGAGTTCAGTCGGTCATCGAGAAAAGATAGTGTTTACCGAGTTCAGTCGGTTATCAAAGGTAAAGAATTGTCGGTGTTTACCGAGTTCCCTCGGTCACCGAAAGATTATAGAAAGATATGGTCACCGAGCACTGTCGGCCCTTGAAGGATTTTTGCAAATAGAGTTTACTTAATTCAGCCGACTGTTATACTAAATAATGTCGATTTGACTAATCCAAAATCATATAAATAAAAGGTCAAATGTGAAAAGTAAAGACACAACAGAAGATTTACAGAAGAAAAGAAGGAAAGGTATATGCGAACTTGTGAAGGATGTTCAGATATCCTTGAGGAGCAGCAGAGATTTATTTGATCAGAAAGGATCAGAATTATGCAGAACAGAGATCTGTAATCAGCAAGACAGTTGCATTATTATACAAGTTACTTTCTCATTGTTACCTTCTTATCATTGTAACAGTGAATTCTAAATCTCTTAACCGAGTTGGTTTAACAACCATAATATAAATCCTCTAACAAGGTGACAATTCCATTGAATTGTTTTCAAGACCTCTTACCAGGCCACTCCTTGCAGGGTGTTTTAAATCCTCTAACAAGGTCACACCTAACAGTGTGTTTTGTAACCTTTTACCAGGTTGGCTTCTAACCGGGCATCACTTCAGAAAAGTGAAAATCAGTATCTAAATACATTGGTGGTTTTTCCCATATTGGGTTTCCACATTAAATCTTGTGTCTCTTGTGTTCTTAATTGCTTTCTCAATCATATACATGTGCTGATGAATATCTAAAGATAATATTGATAATACTTTCTGCATCTTCAAAATTACTGCAATCTATTTACCGAGTGCTAAAACAGATAACAGTGTTAAGATATCCTAAGGGATCTGCAAAAGAATAAATAGTGAAGTGTTTTTATGGTTGACTGATTCACCCCCCCCCTCTCAGTCACTTCATCCATATTCCATCAATTGGTATCAGAGCTTTTGGTGCTTGCAGGAAGGGTTTCAAAGACCTAAGCTAAAGATCAGGATGTCTTACAAGAGGGAAATTCCAAAGCTTAACAGAGATAACTTTTCAGCATGGCAAGGTCTCATGCGACTTCATCTGGCTTCCATTGGTGATTCAGGATGCAAATACATTGATGAAGAATACACAATTCCTAATGGCGCATTAACTGTTGAAGACATTGCAGATAAAAAGACTCACAACACCATGATGATAGACATTGCATTTGCTCTCAGCTATGAAGAATTTGATGATATTAAAGACTGCACCACTGCATATGAAATGTGGGTGGCACTGAAGAAAATATATGGTGGTGATGCAAATGTGAAAAGAGCCAAAGCAGAAAGCCTAAGAGGACAGTTTGACAAAATGAATATGAAGGAAGATGAAAACATTGCAAAATATGTTGAAAGAATCAAAGCAAGTGTAAGTGCAATTAGAGCTTCTGGAGGAACAATCTCAGATGAGACTGTTATAAGTAAGGTACTCAGAACACTACTCCCTATCTATGCAATAAGAGTATCAGCTATTCAAGAAAGAAGATGTGAAACAAACCACAATATAACTTTGGATGCTTTAGTTGGAAGATTGACAGCTTTTGAATTAGACAACTATGATAACTATGTTCCTAGTTCCAAAAATATTGAATTAGCATTTGAGGCCAAGGTTTCACTAAAGAAGAACAAGAAAATTAAATAAGTTCAGTCAGAAAGTGAAGAAGAATCAGAAGAAAGTTCTGATAGTGATCTTGAAATTGTAGAAGCATTACTTGCAAAGAAGTACTCTAGAGGGAAAGGTAAATATAAAGGTAAAACTCCTTTAATCTGTTTTTCATGTGAAGAAATTGGACATATTGCAGCTAGGTGCCCAAACAAGCAAGTCAAGGAAGAAAAGAGAAGTCACAAGTACTATGGCAAAAAGAATTTCAAATCATACAAGGATAAAGGTAAGAAATCATGTTTTATGGCTAAAGATTCTGATGATAGTGAAGAAGAAATTGTCTTTATTGCTATAAAAGATGAATCTGATGATGATGAAGATAAGATGGCACTTATTTCTCATATAAGCAAAGATGATATATGGATAATAGACAGCGGATGTTCACACCACATGACTGGTGACAAGACAAAATTTGAATATCTAGAAGACTGTGACAATGGTAATGTAAGATTTGGAAACAATGAACCTTGTTGTATAAAAGGAAAAGGAAGAATCTCATTAACCAAAGAACTCATATGTGATAATGCTTACTGGGTTGAAGGACTAAAACATAATCTTTTAAGTGTAGCACAGCTAATCAACACTGGTTTCAAGGTTGAATTCATGAATGGTCAAGCAAGACTGCTGGATGGAAAAGGAAAACTCATTGGATCAGGCAAACAAACAAAAGGTAACTTATTTTATCTTGATCTCAATGAATATTCATGCTTTATTGCTCAAATAGAAGAAAGTTGGCTATGACACAAAAGGTTATGTCATGTGAATTTTGATAACATGATAAAAATAAGCAAATTCAAGAAGGTTAGAGGCATTCCTACTTTGAAGAAACCTGACACTGGTCTATGTAAGAATTGTCAGATTGGTAAAATGAGTAAAACTAGTTTCAAAAGTAAGAACTATCAGTCTAAAGAAATTTTGGAAATTGTGCATACTGATTTATGTGGACCTATTGGAATACAAAGCTATACTGGAGATAAATTCTTTATTCTTTTCATTGATGATTATTCTAGAATGATGACTGTCATGTATTTAAGAGAAAAATTAGAGGCATTTGAAAAGTTCAAATGGTACTTAGCAAGAGTAGAAAAAGAAACAGGGAAAAGATTGAAATGCTTAAGATCAGACAGAGGTGGTGAATTCATCTCCCATGATTTTAACAACTTTTGCATTGAAAGAGGAATCAAAAGATAGGTATCAGCTCCGAGAACTCCTGAGCAGAATGGAATAGCAGAAAGAAGAAACAGATCTATTATGGATTGTGTAAGGACTCTAATGATAGAAAAGAACATTGCTATAAAGTACTGGAAGGAAGATATCAGCACTGCAGTTCATACCTTGAACCGAGTACAACTGAAGAAAGACACATTCAAAACTCCTTATGAATTATGGTATGGCTATAAACCTAATGTAAGTTACATGAAAATATTTGGTAGCAAGTGTTATATCTTAAAAGAATCCAGAAGAAATAAATTTGATGTGAAAAGTGATGAAGGAATATTCCTAGGATATTCTAGCAAAAGCAAGGCATACAAATGTCTGAACTTATCTACTTACAAAGTCATAGAAAGTATACATGTAAAATTTGATGAGTTTGCAGAAAAGACTGAGGAAGAAAGCAAAAGGGAACCTGAGAACTACAGAAGATTCGTTTACATTGAACCTGAAACATTGACAGACACAACTATCAATAAGGAAGCTATATCTACCGAGCCGAGCACAGTTACCGAGTCACAGACCGAGTCACAGGAAGAAGTTCAAACCGAGTCACAGGAAGAAATTCAGACCGAGTCTCAGCCTGAAGTTACCGAGCAAATATCTACCGAGCCCGAGCAACCTGAAGAAGAGATCCTAGAAGACAACAGCATGAATCATTCAAAAGGAAAGGAACCTATACTAGCCAAATATGTCAGAAGACATCATACACCAGATCAAATCATTGGAAACAAATCAGATGGTACTATGACAAGAAGCAAGCTAAAAGGTACATGTCTGCTTACTGATTTTGAACCTAGAAATATCAAAGATGCATTGGAGAATGAAAGTTGGATTGAAGCAATGAATGAAGAATTGGAACAAATACAAAAGAACAAAACTTGGACTCTTGTACCCAGACCTAAAGATAAGAATGTAATTGGAACAAAATGGGTATTCAGGAATAAGCTGAATGAAGATGGTCAAGTATCTAGAAACAAAGCTAGACTGGTATGTAAAGGTTATTCTCAAGAAGAAGGTATAGATTATGGAGAAACTTTTGCTCCTGTTGCAAGATTAGAAGGTGTAAGAACTCTACTTGCTTATGCAGCACACAAAGGATTTAAGGTGTATCAGATGGATATAAAATCTGCATTTCTCAATGGAATTCTTGATGAAGAAGTCTACATTGAACAACCTGAAGGTTTTGTTGATCCAGATAAAAGGGACATGGTCTGCAGGTTACACAAAGCATTGTATGGTTTAAAACAAGCTCCTAGAGCGTGGTATGAAAGACTCCATAACTATTTGATCCAGATTAATTTCAAAAGAGCTAATGATAACAGTAATCTGTATATTAAAGAAGGACCAAATGACAAAATTGTATTGGCAGAAATATTTGTGGATGATACTATATTTACAGGGAATGAGGATCAGTGCAAAGAATTTTCAAAGCAAATGAACAGAGAATTTGAAATGTCTATGTTTGGTTTAATAAAATTCTTTGTTGGTCTTCAAATTCAGCAAAGCAAGAATGGTATATACATTACTCAATCCAAATACATTAAGGAGATACTTAAGAAGTTTGGAATGGAAGATTCAAAACCAGTTGGTACACCCATGTGTACTGGACTGAAACTTACCAAAAATGATGATTCAAAAGAAGTTGATCAGACCCTATACCGATCTATGATTGGAAAATTACAGTATGTAGTACATACAAGACCTGATATTGCCTTAGCAGTCGGTATAGTAGCTAGATTCTCAGCTAAACCTAAGGAAAATCACATGATGGCAATCAAAAGAATCTTAAGATACTTAAAAGGAACTGAAGAATATGGTTTGTGGTATAAATTTGGAGGCAATCTAGACTTGAAAGTGTTTACTGATGCTGATTGGGCAGGAAACATTGATGACAGAAAAAGTACAAGTGGTGGAGCATTTTTTCTTGGAAAAAGACTGGTATCCTGGACTAGTAAAAAGCAAAATTGCACATCTCAATCCACAGCTGAAGCAGAATATGTTGCTGCTGCAGTAAATTGTTCAAATATTGTTTGGTTTAAACAGCTATTAGAAGGTATGAAGGTTGAAATCAAAGAACCAATTGTTATATTTTGTGACAATACCAGTGCAATGAACATCTCTAAGAATCCAGTGATGCATTCCAAAACCAAGCACATTGCTATTAAATATCACTTTGTCAGAGAATTGGTGCAGGACAAGGAAATCAGATTAGAATATATTCATACAAAAGAACAGATTGTAGACATTTTTACCAAACCATTACCTAAGGATGCATTTATGTATCTAAGAGGTAAGTTAGGGGTCATTCCCCTATCCGAGGCTCACTAAATACAGTTTTAGTGATGCATCAACCAGAACATGATTGAAAATCAACTTGTTGATGCAGCATATTAAAGGAATCATTGCATATGAATCAGTACTTGAGGTACATTAACTTTCACCGGTAATATGAGAATTATCTTTGGCATGTGTTGTCAAAGAGGGAGTGTTTGCTATGTATTTGCTATTACTTCAAGAAATTTTGAAATAGTCAGAAAGAATTTTCAGGATACAGGAAGTTTGCTGACAGAGGGAGATTTGAATCTAAACCAAGCTAACTCTTTCAAATTTCTTATGATATGACATATTGTGTTGCCATCAATGCCAAAGAGGGAGATTGTTGGAAACAATTGTCTGAAGGAAATTGCTACTCAATTATGTATTGTCTTTGATGTCACACTATGTCATAGTCCGCAGCAATCAGCTCCTACCGAGCTCAGTCGGTCTACCAGACAGGAATATTAATGCTTACCGAGTTCAGCCGGTTATCGAAGAAAAGTAGTATTTACCGAGTTCAC
The DNA here is from genome assembly GCA_027943335.1 of Chamaecyparis obtusa. Taxonomy (NCBI): domain Eukaryota; kingdom Viridiplantae; phylum Streptophyta; class Pinopsida; order Cupressales; family Cupressaceae; genus Chamaecyparis; species Chamaecyparis obtusa. The sequence goes on along the minus strand of BSBK01002084.1, from coordinate 164,192 downwards.
TCGGTTGCCGAAGAAAATTTAGTGTTTACCGAGTTCACTCGGTTGCCGAAGAAAATTTAGTATTTACCGAGTTCACTCGGTTACCGAAGAAAGTTTAGTGTTTACCGAGTTCAGTCGGTCATCGAGAAAAGATAGTGTTTACCGAGTTCAGTCGGTTATCAAAGGTAAAGAATTGTCGGTGTTTACCGAGTTCCCTCGGTCACCGAAAGATTATAGAAAGATATGGTCACCGAGCACTGTCGGCCCTTGAAGGATTTTTGCAAATAGAGTTTACTTAATTCAGCCGACTGTTATACTAAATAATGTCGATTTGACTAATCCAAAATCATATAAATAAAAGGTCAAATGTGAAAAGTAAAGACACAGCAGAAGATTTACAGAAGAAAAGAAGGAAAGGTATATGCGAACTTGTGAAGGATGTTCAGATATCCTTGAGGAGCAGCAGAGATTTATTTGATCAGAAAGGATCAGAATTATGCAGAACAGAGATCTGTAATCAGCAAGATAGTTGCATTATTATACAGGTTACTTTCTCATTGTTACCTTCTTATCATTGTAACAGTGAATTCTAAATCTCTTAACCGAGTTGGTTTAACAACCATAATATAAATCCTCTAACAAGGTGACAATTCCATTGAATTGTTTTCAAGACCTCTTACCAGGCCACTCCTTGCAGGGTGTTTTAAATCCTCTAACAAGGTCACACCTAACAGTGTGTTTTGTAACCTTTTACCAGGTTGGCTTCTAACCGGGCATCACTTCAGAAAAGTGAAAATCAGTATCTAGATACATTGGTGGTTTTTCCCATATTGGGTTTCCATGTTAAATTTTGTGTCTCTTGTGTTCTTAATTGCTTTCTCAATCATATACATGTGCTGATGAATATCTAAAGATAATATTGATAATACTTTCTGCATCTTCAAAATTACTGCAATCTATTTACCGAGTGCTAAAACAGATAACAGTGTTAAGATATCCTAAGGGATCTGCAAAAGAATAAATAGTGAAGTGTTTTTATGGTTGACTGATTCACCCCCCCCCCCTCTCAGTCACTTCATCCATATTCCATCAGTTATAGCATGGGATGAAGTTGTTGATGTTATTGAATGAGAAGTCTAAGCAGAAGGCTGAAGGTGAAATTGTGAAGGAGTTGATCACAGTTGTGATTGCTTGAAGAAAATTCTGAGAAGATCAGTGATGGAGATGGAAATGGAGCTTAGTCAGTAAATTAACATATATATGTGAAGTGGATCTGTTATTTGTAAAGTGATTTGTATGTTTTTCATATCAGAAACTACTGTTACTTTCTAACCATTGTATTAGTCTAAATCCTTTAATCAAGGTGGCATTCTAATGGAATGTACTTAAATCCTTTAACCAGGTCACTTTTGACAGAGTGTTTAAAGCCTTTAACAAGGTCACACCTAGCAGTGTGTTTGTAAACCTTTAACAAGGTTGGCTTTTCATAGAGCTCACTTTAGAAGAGTGAAAATATTAGTAACATATTACAAAGTGGTTTTACCAGGTTGGGTTTCCACTATAAATCCTAGTGTTAGACTTGTGTGAATGTTTTGATGTGAATGTTGCTATATTCTGCAAGTTAATTACATTTGGACAGTGGACTGTATGTTATATGTTTCTGATATATACTTTAGAGACTGAGTTGTGTTGGTGATTAGATCTGAGATTGTTGAAGTGTTTAAAAGTTCAATTGGTACATCTGGACCTGAGAATAATTGATTCACCCCCCCTCTTTGTTGTTCTAAATAATATTAACAATTGGTATCAGAGTTGTTGGTACTTACAGAGAAAAGTTTAAAGGTACTTGAAGTTAATGATCAAGATGTATAAAAAGGAGGTTTATGCACCCAAAAATGGTCGCCTAGACTTTGGGCCCCATTTATTTGATTTATCAATCCTGAATCATTTTTGGTCAATAATCAATATTTTCAACATTATTAATTTCTTAATCAAATCTTAATTTCGATCGTATATTGGATTTTTATTCTATGGGCTGACCATTTTATCCTAAGTTTTTATTTATTTAAAAAGAATATTTCCTCTCTTTTTATTAAATAAAAAAGCCCCCCCTTTTCCTCTTATCCTAAGTTGCACAAATAAAACATTATTCTTATTTTATAAAAAGTGAAAAAGTACTTTTTGTCTCATGTGGACACAAAAGTCAACTCCTATTTCCTCATTGGAGGATATTTGTGCACAAGGATCAAGCTTCCATTTTTCTCCACCATTGATTAAGCCTTTTGCCTCTTAATCTCAATGGTCCATTTCACCTCACTTCTTATAAAAGGAGAGCTCTCTCCCTCATTTGCATCCATCTCTTTTATGCTAATGTTATGCTGCAGGTTTTCTAGGTTATTTGGAGCTTATTGAAGACATTCTACATCAAGTTTTGAAGACTTTCTTTTCATTGTTGCATCTCATTTAGTTGCATATTTCCTTTGTTTAGTTTCATAATCATGGCATATTAGCTTAGTTTCCTTTTATGCAATAGATTAGCTTCACATAGCTTAATTAGGGGAGTTGTAATCCATTGCTATTTCCTTTCTTAGTTTAATTTGCATTGTCATTTCATAGACTATTTTGCATCATCATTTAGATTTGCATTGCATTTGCATACCTTGATTCCATTTGGGGATATTGGCATTGTTTCCCTTGTCTTCATTGTGAATCTCTCATTGTATGGTTGACTAGTAAGGTCACTAGTTTGTAGCTCTAGCTGAGAGCAAATTTATCAAAGTCCCTTGCAACTCCATGCATAGAGAGCTATGAGTCACTTTGTGAGGCCTCATTGTTGAGCAACCTTGCATGTAATGATTCATAGAAGTGTGGTCACTTTTACACCATACATTTCTAGCGCCCACCGTGGGGCAGAGTAGATAGACTTTGTCCTTTAGTTTCTTGCATTTCTGTCATTTTTTGGATTAATTTTCAGATATTTTGCGTTCTTTGTTTTTCTATCTCAGAGTATCGCGTGACACTTCTTAGGTATATCACGTGATAGACCTTATAATATGGGTGCGACACTTCACGCAAAGGAAGAATTGCCCGCTAGTATTAAGGTCTGTCACCTGGCATCACGTGAAGTATCACCCGCATGTTCTGTAGTGTATCACCCAGACTGAGGTATATCATCTGGGTACAAGAAACTGTGTCGCGCAATTTTGGTGAAGTCTGAGGTATATCGCCTGATTTGACAGAGAGTTGCAATTTGAGTTTTATTATCCAAATCTGATCATATTTAGTTTGTTGGTTTACTTTATTGCATTTAGATAGATCTAGCTTGTATTTCTTAGCCTAGATTAGTCAGTTTTTTGCATCATTTCCATTTAGATTTTGGATTTCCCTAACCATAATTGTCTAACAAGTTATGGTTGTAGGGGCTTTGCTTGAAGGAGATTGCCATAAATTGCATACTAAAGGGCTACTAATGGTTTTTGCAGAGCTGCCCAAAGCATAATCAAAAGCAAAAAATTTTTTTTTTTCGAGTGTTTATGATTTATTTCCTTTCAAGTGTGGCATCTACTAATTGTTTTAGGAATCTTAATACCTTGTGGAAGAGATTTTGAGGTGGTAGGAGAAGTATGCTCTTCACCTTTAGGTGAACCAGAAAATCTTGACCCATCTTAAGGTTTTGGAAGCAAGGGGGTAATTGAATTTGCTTGGTGTGTATGGGAGAAGTTTTTGAGATAAGGGAGTATGCTCTTCACCCTTGAGGTGAACCAAAAACCTTGAACCTCAAAAATCATCCACTCTTTATTTAGATTTAGAATCTTTTAGCGAGCCTGCTCTTGAGCAATCAAGAGGAACGACCCAAGTGGGGACAAGCCTTTTGCCAGCTATTCCAACTCACGATAATCTCAAGGCTACCTCGGACACTAAAAACCTTGGTAGACATAACACTTGTCTTCGCTTGATGTGAGTAGCTCATGGGATTGTGACCATGGGGAAAGCATTGAGAAAGAATGTTTAAGGTACTCTTGAGGGCGCGAGGTCTGAGTCTTCTATGAGGAGCAAGAGGGGTGTTATGAACGGAAGCCCTTACTAAGAACCATAGGTTAGAGGCCACCTATTTTAGCCGCTTATCTTCTTAGTGCAAGGATTGATCCAAGTGGACTAACCCGGATCACCCCAAGATACTCACCATATATGTCCCTTTGGTTTTGTTGTTTGACACTTCCACGGAAAAGCCAATATCTCTTGTGGGCAACCACTTGGTGTGAGGCAAGGGGACATCAAGTTGTGGGCTAAGTTGGTAAGTATTGAGCCTTGACTTGTAGGTAGATATTGCTTGAAGTGTCCTCGATTGTGTGATACCAATGTAAACGTTCTCAACATATAAACAATCGGTAGCTTCCATAGGGTGCAATTTTATTTTTCATATCATAAGTGTTTGTCTTGGCGAGGTTGCTTTTGCCCTTGTTTCAAGTATTTGAAGACATGTTTGATCACCTACTATTTGCAAACCTATCCAATTGCTATTAAATTTGTGATTGAAATCAGACATTCTCACCCTCAAATTCAGAAACTTGAAATCAGACCTTAAAAACTTGAAATTTTTCACACATTTGGTCAAAAACTGCATCAGTATCATTTGCTTAAGAGAGAAATATCGCGCGATAGTTCGCCTAGAACTGTATCGCCTGACAGTTGTTAAGTCTGTCACCTAGTAGTGTCGAGGTATATCACCTGGTATGGTGCGAAGTATCGCTCGGTCCTACGTTTATCGCCCAGCCTACTTGGAGTCTGTTGCTTGGAAGTTTTCAGCAGTATTTTTAGTTTTGGTCATTAAGTTGCTTTTAGTACGACCCAACCTTTGAGTAGGATATCTGGTCTTGCTGTTAGAGACCTATTTTGACTAAAAATTTTTGATTTTAGCCTTCTAGGGATCATTTCAATTGATTTATAAGGTTACCTTGAAAATAATTTGTCAAGTTCAAGAGTTATTCCTAGTGAAAAGTTTGTCTTTAGAATTATTGATTACACTCTTGGAGAATTCTGACCCTACTATTGTCCAAAACATTTTTCATATATCTCAATTTCAATTTGAATTTTGGATAAGTCCAACCTCCTGATTCAAAAGTGCAAGGGTATTCACCCTTTGATTTGGAGCACCTCTTTGACAGTGTTGGTGACGCCTTTTATTTTTCTATCTTTTCATCTTCTCTTTGGACAATAGAGGATCTCAATTATCCTAGGTTGGAATTGACACTTTGAGAGATTGACCCATCATTAATAATCTCTTTCTTTCATGTCAGTTACAACAAGGTACCAAGTCAATCAAGGGAAGCGACCCCCTGTTGTCTTTAGCCAGTTACCACCAGTTAAGACTCGTCAACAGTACAAGGGAAAAGAACCCCTTTTCGATCAATCTCCTAAAAGTGAATCTGAGGTTTGTTTTAATCTAAAAGGTAATCCTAGTGAAGTGAGCACCTCTTTAGTACCACTTTCATCAAGTATGGACATGAGTTACACTTTCACTTGACAACAAAGAGAAGCCATGAATCAAACTCTTGAGGATATTTTCCAACGACATAGGAGTACCAGAGTGTATGGTGGTTCTTCTCATGCTAGTCCACCCGGGTCACCCCCCAACAAAACAAGGTATTTTGATGCTCATCAATGAGCTGAGAGACATTATAGGCAAACTCACTCAGATTCAAGGTCACAATACGAGGACCAGAACAATGAATCTAGTGACCATCACATCAACGCAGCCAACACAATAAGGCATTCAAGACAATCTTCTCCACTTAAAGATACCTCTTGATATGCAAATATGAGATTGAAAAGCATTGAAAGGGAGAAGCAAGCCTATCTAGATGAACAAGCCGCCAAAAAGGAAAAATTTAGACAACTAGAGGAAGAGGAACGTGCATTATTGGACATAAGAAAAAGAGTGGCCCAAGAAGAAGAAGATAGGCTCTATGCACAACAACTCCAAAATCAATTTAATGGGAGGAGTACCAATAGTGGGACCAACTCACCCCCATCTACCCCTTCACCAAGTCCTAGAAGAAGGTCAAGGATGCCCTTAAGGTCCCCAAGTCCTAGAGGAAGAAGGACTTCAAGATATGATCACCATAGGAGACGGTCACCTCATAGACTTTCAAAACAACCCTCCCAATGAGAACATCATGGTTCACGACATGAAGGAAGTTATGCCAACTTTGATAAAATGGATTTTATGACTATGCAACAAGAACCATCTTTTCAAGCATATGTGGAACAAAACAAGGACCAATTCCTAGAAAGTCTCATCAACAAAGGTGCTAAGGTCCCATATAATTTTGATGTCCACCAAAAGATTAAGAAATGGAATCCTTCAACCAATGAGGTGATCATGCAAATGCAAAAGGATATAGAAAGGATGAGGGATCCTAAGAGCACATTTAATTTGGACTCCATATGTCCCAACCCTATAGACAAAAGTGTGGTGATGATTGAATTTCTTAAGAAGGTTGAGTTCACAACTTATGACAAATATGATGGCATTGGTGATCCTCATGACCATGTTAGACAATTTTATATAATGAGTTTTGCTTTTCATCATGAAGACTCCTATTTAATGAGATTATTCCCAAGGAGTCTAAAAGGTCAAGCTATGGAGTGGTTCACCAACCTTACTCCTCCAGTGAAGACATTTAAAGAACTTGTCCAAAGATTTGTCCAACATTTTTCTTACAATCTATCTAGGTCAGTCACAATGCTTGATTTGTGCAAACTCAAACAAAATCAAGGAGAACCTTTTGTCACCTTCTTGCAAAGATGGAGACGGTTATGCTCAAAGTATCCTAGGACAATTCCTGAGGAAGAAAGAATAGACATCATTGTGGGCAATTTAATACCAGAGCTAAGGTATGAGGTCAGGAAGATCCCATTTAATTCTTTTGATACCATGGTAGAAGTGGCATGTCACATAGAGGATGTCCTCAAAGAACAAGGAATTTTGGCTAAACCAACTAATAACAACAATGGCCAAAACAACAACACTAATGATAATAAGGACAAAAAGAACCCTTATTGGAACAAGAATAAGCAAGTGGTCAATGACGAAGTTGTTGACTCATCTCAACCTAAGAATGAAGGAGTTCTTAATCTCTCCAATGCAGTCCAAGCCATGAAGTTGCAAACATCTTTAGCACAACAAGAGAATAAACCCAAGTATCAAGCGAGACCTAAAATAGAAAAGAGGCAATTTACCAAACTTGGTGACTCCTATGCAGACATTTTAAGGATGTTAATTGCTCATAATTTGGTGCACCCCCAAGATCCTACAAAGCACCGCATACCAGATCCTAAGCCTCATTGGTGGGATGAGAAGGCTTTTTGTGTCTTTCACAATGGAATTGGACATGATATAGAAAATTGTTTTAAACTTAAGCATCTTGTCCAAGATCTTATTGAAAGTGGAAAATTACATGTTAATGGTTCAACCACTAATGCAGATCACAAAGCTTTTAAAGAACCCTTTCCCAAATATGAGAAAGGAGAGAATTCTAGCAATAAGAATGGCAAGGCTGCTATTAATTACACCTACACAAATGCAGAGAATGTTATTAACATGCTTGAAGTTTCTGATGATAATGTTAACATGATGAGAGGGAAAGACCCTTATGGATATGATGTGGATTTGACTCCTATGCCTAATGAAGGACCCGTTGTGGTCCTAAGAGGTCCTCACTCACGAAGGATGTCTCAACCTCTCAATGTCATCACTAGGAGTCAGTCTCAAGCTCCCATTGTTATTAGAGGTCCTAGCTCTAGTAAATCTAAGCAGCCCATGTCAAAAGGTGCTCTCCCTAAATCTACCATTGGTCCTGATTCAAACTACAACCTTATTGATCAATTACAATGCACACCAGTGTAGATATCTATTTTTGAGCTTTTGGAATTGTCCCCCAGGCATAAGCATGTCCTTGAGGATGCTTTGCGAGTGGCTAATGTCCCTAATGATATAGATGTAGATCAATTCCAGAATATGGTCAACCACTTGGCTAGCCCTTACTACCTTACATTCTCAGAAGAAGATGACAAGTCATTAAGCCACCCACACAATTTGGCCCTTCATATAGAGGTTATGATCCACAAGACCCGTATCAGGCGCGTGTTGATAGATGGGGGTGTTGGGCTTAATATTTGTTCTTTGAGCTTATCGAAGGCCTTGGGTTATTCAAAAGAAGTCATTGATACAAGGAAGAAGATAACTATCAAGGCTTATGATGAAGCAGAATGTAGTTCTAAAGGATTGGTTGTTCTTCCTATCTGAATTGGTCTTGTAGAGAAAGATATTTTGTTTCAGATTATTGATGTTGGTCCTTTGGATTACAATATTTTGTTAGGTAGACCATGGATACATGAGATGCAAGCAGTCCCATCTACTTATCATCAGTGTGTAAAGTTCCCTTACAATGGAATAAAAGTCTACATACCTGGGGACAACACACTATCAATCAACACAATCTTAGCAGGGTCTCACATTCCTTTGAATAGGGAGGCTAACACTTTTGATACTACATTTGAACAATGAAAGAATAAATTCAAGACCATAGATCTTGGTATGGGGGATTACAAATTGGATTCATTCACAAAATTGCCAATTTCCCCTAGGTCTTATGGCAAACCTTCTCAAGAAATGAAGCCCTCATCTTCAGCCATGACATTGTTCGATAAGTTTTTGGAATCCTCAGTTCTGATTCAAGATGAAAAAGAAGAGGTTGCCATTAGGGACTAGATTTATCGAGAAGAGAAATACCTACATAATGAGAATTTTGCACCTTCCCCTAGAGCTTATGGGAGAGGGTATACATTGGTCAAGAATATGGGTTATCTAGGACATGGTCCCCTTAGTCACAGGTTGGATGCTAAAGATGAACCTCTTAACCATGCCCTTTTTGGATGAAGGAATAAGTCAATAGTTGGCTTAGGTTTTGAAAATAAGAAACAAAAAAGTGCCCCTGTCTCAGCTGCGAGACAAACAGTGACAATGACTCAGACTACACACCTAATCTTTCTAATCAACAAGACATGTCTGATGATTGGGTGCCTTCAACAAATTTCCTTTGGGGAGATTCAAAAGATTTGACAACTGATAGTACTCCTATCCTAGCTGTGATGGATAGTGACTATATGAATGCTAGATTGACAATGGAAAGTGTTGCTATCCTAGCTGCGACGGATAGTAACAATGCTAGTGTTAGAGAAGGGAAAACTCTTCCCAATATTGAGGCTTCTACATCACAAGGCCCAAATAATGATTCAAAAATAGACTCACATGAGTTCGAATGGGACTCACTTTTAGATGCAACAGTTGATTTGGACATGGATTTTGTCCATACTTATAGTACTCAACCTGATGTGACCAACGAGCCTAGTGTAGGACTAGAGGATTGGACTCCTCAATTGCCTTAGTGGACGATGATTCGTTTGGTAGGACAAATCCTGACTCGGGTATCTTAGGAGGGGACTTGATGAAACCCAATTGTATGGTCACCAGAGATAACACCTTCCACATAAACAATGTTGAACCAGTCATTGACTTACCCCTTGTTCACTACGACCTAATTGACTGGTCTCAGTGACATCAAGAGCCTAAACTCCTCACTTTTCAGAATGACTATGAAATTGCCTGCTATCTGAATGCTCTTGAACCTGTAGTCTCTTCCACTAGTGAACCGACAACAAGTATGATGGAGCCTGATATTAAGTACCTCAGTCTAAAAATAAAAGAAAAAGAAAAAAATAAAAATAGGTCTGATGGTGAAAACCACTTTGTGGCAGTGTCAGAACCAAAAATAGTAAAAAGAAAAGATGTATCTGAGGGTGAAAACCTCTTTGAGGCACCTAAGGATGGGGTACTTAATAACTTTCCAAGTTACTTCCAAGATAGGTCATCAATTCTTATTGAGCCTACACAACTAGTGAATGTGAATACAGAAGAGGCTCCCCAAATAGTGCACCTAGCTCAGTCTCTATCAGCTGAAGAAAAATAAGCATATACAAAGTTTTTGCAAAAGAAGAAAATCAACTTTTCTTGGACATATTCAGATATGCCAGGACTTGACACCAATCTTATTATGCATCATCTATCTATAGCTCCAGGAATAAAACCGGTTAAACAAAAGTTGAGGAAAATGCATCCTCACATAGCTCTCCTTGTTAAGGCTGAATTAGAAAAGCTCTTAGGAGCAGGATTTATTAGAGCTATCAACTATGCTGAATGGATCTCCAATATTGTTCTAGTTTCAAAACATAATGGGTCCATTCACATTTACACAGACTTCAGAGACCTCAACAAAGCATGCCCAAAGGATGACTTTCCACTCCCGAACATAGACATGATAGTGGATATGACGGCGGGTTATGAGATATACTCCTTAATGGATGGGTTTTTTCGGATATAACCAAATAAAAATAGCTCCTGAAGATCAAGAGAAAATAGCTTTCACATGTGCATGGGGAACCTATTGTTGGAATGTCATGCCATTTGGCCTAAAGAATGCAGGAGCAACATACCAATGAGCTATGACCACAATTTTTCATGATATGATGCATAAGAACATGGAAGATTATGTGGATGATACCTTGGCTAAATCTAGGAAACGGGATACACACCTTGATGATTTGGAAGTGATTCTAGATCGCATGGAATAGTTTCAACTTAGATTGAATTTGAAAAAATGTGCATTTGGAGTTGCCTCGGGTAAACTCCTAGGATTCATAATTTCAGCAAAAGGAATAGAGGTTGATCCTGAAAAGGTCCAAGCTATATTAGATATGCCACCTCCAAGAAATGTTAGTCAGATGAGAAGTCTTCAGGGACAACTCCAATCCATAAGGATGTTTATTTCATAGCTTGCAGATAGAGCACAACCATTCAATAAAACATTGCATAAGGGAGCCACATGTGCTTGGAACAAGGATTACCAAAAGAGCCTTGATCAAATAAAATAGTATTTGGCTAATCCTCTGATTTTGATGCCGCCTATTCCTGGGAAACCATTGATTTTATACATTTCAGCAACAGAGTCTTCCGTGGGGGCATTGTTGGCTCAATTAGATGATACTGGGAAAGAAAGGGCCATTTACTACATTAGTCATACTCTAGTATCTTATGAGATCAATTATAATAGCATTGAAAAGTCTTGTCTGGCAATAGTGTTTTCTACCCAAAAGTTGTGACACTATATGCTTGCTCATACTATACATTTGGTTGCAAAAATTGATCCTCTGAAGTACTTGCTTAGTAATGCTGCCCTCACGGGTAGACTTGCTAAGTGGATGATGGTTTTATCTGAATTTGACATAGAGTACATTGAAAGAAAGGCCATAAAAGGGCAAGCTATTGCTGACCAATTAGTTGACTTTCAAGTTAAGGATAGTACGCCTATTCAGGTAGAATTCCCAGATGAACACATATTGTATATGACTACCCACACTTGGAAGATGTTCTTTGATGGTTCCCACATGCAAAATAGATCAGGTGCTGGAGTATTGTTTGTCTCTCCACATGGGTACAACATTCCAAAATCTTACAAAATTTTATTCCCGTGTACAAATAATATTGTTGAATATGAAGCTTTGACCAATGGATTGAAAATGGCTATAGAATGGAACATAACAGAGTTACATGTCTTTGGGGATTCATAGTTAATTATCAACCAAGTCAATGAGGAGTATCAAACCAAGGATGATAAATTGGTACCTTACAAAAAGATGGTTGAATCATTGAGATGTTACTTTACATTTGTGACATTTCAATAGATCCCTAGGACAGAGAACAAAACTGCAGATGCTATGGCCACATTAGCTTCACTCCTTCAGTTGGAACAACATGAATCAAGATTTGAATTCCTGGTGGAAGAGCTAGACCATCCCATATTTGACTCATCTAAAAGCCATGTCATTTGTACCCTGGTCACTCATGAGTCTTCCCGATATGGTGCTATCTATTCATATCTCTATGATGGCATCATCCCTAACACATTCAACCATTCTGAACATCGAAATCTTGTCCGTAATGCCTCTCGCCACACCCTTGTCTCTTGTGATTTATATAGGAGGCGTTTAGATGGGACACTTCTTAGGTGCTTGGAAAAGGAGGAATCCAACCAAGCGTTAGCAAACATCCATGAGGGCATTTGTGGTGGACATTCCAATGGTCTTGCCATGGCCCGAAGGTTGCTTAGGGTGGGGTATTACTAGCCCACAATGCAAACAGATGTAGTAGCTTTCTCTAAGTCTTATGAGAAATGTCAAAAACATGGAAACCTGATTCATGCTCTAGGTAGAGCTAATTCCTTCTATTTCTCATTAGCCATTTCAACGCTGGGCCTTTGACCTTGTGGGGAAAATTCACCCCAATTCATTAGGTGGGCATAAGTTTATCATCACAGCTACTGATTATTTCATGAAATGGGTAGAGGCAGTCCCTCTTTCTGTTGCCTCAGGCAAGACTGTCTCACTATTTATCCTAAATCATATCATTTGCCGGTTTGGAGTGCCTTCTGAGATTATTACTGATAATGGAGGTCAATTCAAGAACAAGGACCTAAAGCATTTATGCAAAAAGTTTAAAATCAAACAACATTGGTCCTCTATCTATTTTCCACAGGGAAACAGATAGGCAGAAGCCTCTAATAAAACCATTCTTAAAATCCTTCATAGAATAGTACACAAGAATGGTAGGGATTGACACTTACAAATCAATCCGGCACTATGGGCCTATAGAACTAGCATTTGTACACCTACAGGAGCTACTCCTTTTGCTCTTACCTATGGCACTGAAGAATTGTTGCCTTTAGAAGTAGAGATCCCATCACTTAGAGTCTCACTCAAAGGTTTGATTACAGATGAGGATTACCACGCCATGAGGTTACAAGAACTAGAACTTCTAGATGAGAAGCGTAAGGCTTCATTTGATCATATGAGAGTGTATCAGAAGCGTATGTCCAAGGAATTCAACAAGAAGGTTCACCCTAGAGAGTTTCAAATAGGAGATCTTGTATTGAGAGAAAATCCTAAGAATCAACAAAACAAAGAACAAAAGGGCAAGTTTGAACTTAATTAGCTTGGACCATACATTATTACAACAGCTTTTGGTACAGGTGCATATTTACTATCGAATGAAGATGGAGAATAGCTCCCTGAGCCCATCAACATTTTGCACCTAAAGAAGTTCTATCCTTGATGCCCATTCTATCTGGGTGCATCCTTTGTACATATTTTATGATCTTGAAAAAATACCAGAAAAATTCATATATGATGCTGAAAAAATCCTAAAAAGCACAAAAAGTCCTGAAAAAATACAAAAAAATACAAAAAATAAAAAATTCAAAAAAACAAATAGAAAAAGTGCCTTGGTGAAAACCTGGAAATAGGCGCCTTGGTAGCAAAAATACAAAAAAGGAAAACAAATCAAAAAATGAAAAAAAGATTCCAAGTGGTGAAAACCTGGAAACAGGTGCTACTTGAGGCCTTTGCACTCCTATTTGTTAGCATGCGTCCTCGACACTGAACCTTTCTCCATCATGCCTTGACCTTATTTGACTTGGTCTGGAATTGGTCTTTATTTTTTTGTCTAGGGGGCATACCTGTTAGCATAGGTCCTTTAGGTGCGTTTGTCTCTTGGGGCATTTCACAAACCGGTGTTTTTCAACACCACCCCATATAGTGTTTCTCACCACTACCCTTGCGTCGAGTGTTTCTTAACACTTATCAGATGTCTTACCCAATAGTCTGAGTGTAATGCGATATTTCTCATTGATAGATGTGATAACCAGAGTCTGACTCTATGACCAACACACACGCACTTAAACAATCAATTCGCTTGAGATATGTTGACTTTATTTTTCTTTGTGTGCTATCTATGAGGATTTCTTTGATGAGTGGTCTCTCCTTGAGAAGTTTTCGATGATGAACAACTAGAAGACTGAGGGTATGAGAACATTTTTTATTTCTTTATTTGCTTGTGGGTATATTTCGTTGATCCTAACTGTCATGAGCATTTTATGCTGGTCTTACTTGACACTATGGATTGACAAGGTATTATCCTTGACTGTTTTGCAAGTGCATGCTTCTAGCTATCCTGACTTTCATATGTCTTGATACAAGCATAATCTCACCATATCAAAATTTAGGTAATCTAACTGCATTAGTCATCTTGACCTCCATGTCTTTGGTGCCTAGGTGGGATTTCCACATTCTATCTGATATAGATCATATTCAGATTCACATAGTCATACTAGTGTGTATTGTATGATCTTAAAATGCTACCAATAACACTCGATGATGATAATTAGATGTCTATAGGTGTTGTGACCTTGCAATTCAACCACTTTCATAGTAGCTTGCATTCTTAGGTTCATCATAGTTTAGTTTTTGCATCTTTGCATATGGAGAGAGCTCTCCTTTTCATCTCACATGGACCTGTCAGTCGACTGCGCTCATCTTTCCTTCTTCTCGATCATATCTTTCACTCCTTGTCTTTCACATCACATCCTTTTTCTATCATCACAAGGGGTTAATGAATTTGAAAATGACCTTTTTACCCCTTTATATAGCATTTTGACTTTTTGACCAATTTTCAAAACTTCTTGAAATTGCGTGAAAATTGCACCCCTAGCTAATTTCGACATCCTGGATCCATTTTCGAACTTGAAATTGAAATTCGAGGCTATCTTGATTGTCAAAATCACATTTCAAAATTTTCCCCTTCTTCTGCGTAGTTGGCTAACCTTTTGAGGCATAATTTGATTTTCGATGGACTTTCTTCCTTCCATGTCTCTCAAATTTTCTAGTCTTTCATTCGCTCTATTTCTAGTCTTCTATTTCTTTTCTTCTACTTCCTCACTGGGGCATGTGTCATTGCTTAATGGTTATCCTATTATTAGTTATCTTCAATTATGATTTCATTTCGATTTGATCATCTTTCATCGATTTGTTGTTCTCCTCTATCTGATTTCAATTTTGATTCCGAGGGGGTAGCACCTATGGGATTCTCATCCCTGATTCTCTTGATTTTCCTAATTCAGACATCTTTTGTGAGCTTTTGCTCAAATTTTAGATTCTTATCTCTTACTTTGAATGTGATCTCGAATCGACCTCATGTTCAAAGGCCTTTGTTTATGTTTGTCTGGGTGTGATCCCGAATCGACCTCACATCTGAGTTGTTTTGTGATCCCAGATCGATCTCACATTTCAACTTCATTCTTTGACTACATGTGTTCCCAAATTGATCACACATTAGTCAAAGATGGGCAAATGTATGCATCCAAAAATGGTCACCTAGACTTTGGGCCCCATTTATTTGATTTATCAATCCTGAATCATTTTTTTATCAATAATCAATATTTTCAACATTATTAATTTCTTAATCAAATCTTAATTTTGATCGTATATTGGATTTTTATCCTATGGGCTAACCATTTTATCCTAAGTTTTTATTTATTTTAAAAAAATTTCCTCTCCTTTTATTAAATAAAAAAGCCCCCCCTTTTCCTCTTATCCTAAGTTGCACAAATAAAACATTATTCTTATTTTATAAAAAGTGAAAAAGTACTTTTTGTCTCATGTGGACACAAAAGTCAACTCCTATTTCCTCATTGGAGGATATTTGTGCACAAGGATCAAGCTTCCATTTTTCTCCACCGTTGATTAATTCTTTTGCCTCTTAATCTCAATGGTCCATTTCACCTCACTTCTTATAAAAGGAGAGCTCTCTGCCTCATTTGCATCCATCTTTTTTATGCTAATGTTATGATGCAGGTTTTCTAGGTTATTTGGAGCTTATTGAAGACATTCTACATCAAGTTTTGAAGACTTGATTTTCATTGTTTCATCTCATTTAGTTGCATAATCATGGCATATTAGCTTAGTTTCCTTTTATGCTATAGATTAGCTTCACATAGCTTAATTAGGGGAATTGTAATCCATTGCTATTTCCTTTCTTAGTTTAATTTGCATTGTCATTTCATAGACTATTTTGCATCATCATTTAGATTTGCATTGCATTTGCATACCTTGATTCCATTTGGGGATATTGGCATTGTTTCCCTTGTCTTCATTGTGAATCTGTCATTGTATGGTTGACTAGTAAGGTCACTAGTTTGTAGCTCTAGCTGAGAGAAAATTTATCAAAGTCCCTTGCAACTCCATGCATAGAGAGCTATGAGTCACTTTGTGAGGCCTCATTGTTGAGCAACCTTGCATGTAATGATTCATAGAAGTGTGGTCACTTTTA
Organism: Chamaecyparis obtusa; assembly: GCA_027943335.1. Lineage (NCBI taxonomy): Eukaryota > Viridiplantae > Streptophyta > Pinopsida > Cupressales > Cupressaceae > Chamaecyparis > Chamaecyparis obtusa. Next base: position 147,934 of record BSBK01002084.1, on the reverse strand, counting down.
CACCATACAGGAGGTACCAAAGTTGAACAAAGAGAACTTCCCTGCATGGCGGAGTCTGATGAAATTGCATCTAGCTGGTATTGGTGATTCGACAAAGTACTATGTAGAACATGACTATGTTATACCTGATGCACCTTTGACTGCCAAGGAGATGAAAGCAAAATAGAAACACAATCAAGCAATGTTGGAGATTGCATCTACCTTAAGCTATCCTAAATTTGAAGATATCAAGATTGCACTACTGCAAAGAAAATGTGGGATACTCTTGCAACTATATATGGTGGTGATACAAATGTATTGAGAGCAAAAGCTGAAAGCTTGAGAGGTAATTTTGATGAAATAAAAATGCAAGAAGGTGAAAATATTGCTGAGTATTGTGGTAGAATTAAGGAGATAGTGAATGCTATTAGAGGAGCTAATGGAATCATTGATGATGAGACTATTATTGGTAAGGTATTGAGAAATTTTCTTCCTATCTATGCTATCAGAATTTCTGCAATTCAAGAATCAAGATGTAACCCTGGTAATGTTCTAACTCTGGAAAGTATTTTTGGTAAGCTTACTGCTTTAGAGCTATCTAACTATGATAACTACACTGTTCCTAATGTTGAATCAACATTCAAGTCACAAATGGTTTTGCATAAGTCTAAGAGGGAAAAAGAAAAATGTGTGAAAAGTGAAAGTGATAGTGATAGTGACATTGGCACTTCTGATGAGGAACTAGATGATCTTGAAGCACTCATGGCTAGAAGATTAAAAAGAGGAAAAGACAAATATAAAGGTAAACTTCCTATAATCTATTTTTCATGTAACAAAGTTGGCCATATTGCAGCAAGATGTCCTAATAGAAATGACAAGGATGAGGAAAGAGAAAGAAAGTACAAGGATAAGAGAGATAACAAAGATCACCAAAGGTACAAAGACTACAAGGACAAAGGTAAGAAATCTTGTTATATTGATGAAGAGGAAACTAATAGTGACACTGATAATTTTGATATTGAATTAGTTTGTGTTGCTATGAAAGATGATTCTGATGAAGATGTGAAAATTGCACTTATTTCTTATGTGAGAAAAGGTGATAAATGGATTATTGATAGTGGTTGCTCACATCACATGACTGGTGATAAAAGTAAATTTGAAACCCTAGATCATTACAAAGGTAGAAGTGTTAAGTTTGGTAATGATGCACCATGTCCTGTGAGAGGTAAAGGATCAATTATGCTAACTGATAAGATCACATGTGAAAATTCCTATTAGGTTGAAGGTCTTAACTATAATTTGTTGAGTGTTGCACAGGTGAACAACACTAGTTACCGAGTGGAGTTTCATCATAGAAAGGCTAAAATATTTGACGCCACTGGTGAGCTAATTGGAAGTGGAGAATAGACTAGAGGTAACTTGTTCTATCTAGATCTATCTGAAGAGACATGTTTGTTTGCACAATTTGATGATGTATGGTTATGGCATAAGAGGTTGTGTCATGTAAAATTTGACAATCTAGTAAATATTAGTAAAAAGAAGAAAGGTGGACGTTTGTCAAGATTGAAGAAACCTGATAATGTGATGTGTAAACAGTGTCAGTTGGGAAAAATGACAAAGTCTATTTTCAAGGGCAAGACATTTACTTTTGAAAATATTTTGGATTTGGTTCATATTGACCTTTGTGGACCGATGGGTGTACAAAGTTATTGTGGTGCTAAGTACTTTATTCTGTTTGTTGATGACTACACTAGGATGATGACTGTAATGTTTTTGAAATAAAAGTCTAATGCATTTCAGTTGTTTAAGTGGTATTTGGAAAAAAATGAAAAAGAAACAAGTAGAAGCTTGAAATGTCTAAGATCTAATCGAGGTCGAGAGTTTATATCAAACGAGTTCAATCTATTCTGCAATGATAGAGGAATCAAGAGACAGATGTCTGCACCAAGAAAACCTCCACAGAATGGTATAGCTGAGAGGAGAAATAGGTCAATTATGGATTGTACAAGAACACTAATGATTAAAAAGAATGTTGCACAAAAATACTGGAGATAAGTTGAGTATGTAGAAGCTACAGTGAATTGTTCAAATTTGGTATGGATCAAGAAATTGTTGAAAGGAATGAAAGAGGAAATCACTGAGCCGGTTGTTATTTTCTATGAGAACACAAGTGCTATTAACATATCAAAGAATTCAATGATGCACATAAAGAATAAACATATTGCCATCAAGTATCATTACTTGAGAGAATTGGTACAAGATAAAGAAGTGAGAATGGAATATGTGAATACAAAGGAACAACTAGAAGACATATTCACAAAAGCTTTACCTAAGGATGCTCATGAATATCTTAGAGGTAAATTAGGGGTGCTTCCCCTAAGTGAGGCTTCCTAGTCAACTAGGAGCACTAATCAAATGTGCTACATAGAATATCTGACAAATTGATCCAGGAAAGGTCACACTTTAGGAGCTACCTAGAGTTGTGAAAAGTACAACAAAGCTGATAATCAGTCATAAGAAAGATGACAGAGGGATAAATACTGATACCGAACTGACAAGATGACATTTACATGTGGAAGATGTAAGTGCTAGATACTGCTTTGGAATTATTGTCAAAGAGGGAGAGATTCAGATGAAAATACAAGAATAGAAAACACTGAGGTATATAGTCTGAGATTCAGAGGAAGAGATTCAGAGAGATACAGAAAAGATTCAAAGGGAGCAACTGTGTGAACGGTAAAGCAAGGCTAAGTTTTTGTGAATCAAAATGAAGCTAAGGATATTATAAATCTTTTTGATGCACAGACAAAGTTTTTGGATTGGTTGGTAAATCATGTGTTATTCATGTAGTTTTTCCATCAATGCCAAATAGCGAGATTGTTGGAAACTACATATCGAAACAATTGTTGTATTGTCATTGATATCAAACCTTAACCAGTAAGACAATTTCTATCTAAGAGAGTACCATATCTATTGAATAATGAAAATGATTAGGGCAAGGGAGATAACAAGAGAACCTAAGGAAAGGTTGAGTTATTTGATACTTCAATGGGTACTTGATTATTTGGCACATTGATAAGATAATGTATTATTTATCTAAGTAAGAAGAAAGACTGGAGAAGTAGGTTTAATCAAGAAAAAGTGAAGAAATCTAGTTTAATTCAAGTGATGTTAGTGTCGACGGAGCACCAGTATATACCGAGTAAATTTAGTGTTGACCAAACATTAGTTTATGCCGAGTGATAGGAAATTACCGAGCAAGACAGTGTTAGCCAAGGAAGACAATTTGTAGAGATGACCGAGTTATGCAATGATGACCAAGGAGATGAACACAATATTGATTGAGTGTCAGTAATTTACATTTGGAGAAAGAATTGAGATTCCCAACCGACATAATTGAATTCTTGGGATATGTAAATCATGTTGACTTTATTAATTGATTGTATGGAGAATTTAATGCATGGTAAATCATTTTATTATGGATTCAATGAGAAGTTTGAAGATGTATCTAGAAGGAAGGATGACAAACTTGAATGTTGGAAGGATTCGATGAATTTGAATTAAACCTAAGATCCACGGAGATGGATCTACCTAATTAAAGAGGTATAAAGGAAAACCTAATTATGAGGTTACAACATGGGCTGAAGTTGTTGATGTTATTGACTGAGATGTCTAAGCAGAAGGTTGAAGGTGAAATTGTGAAGGAGTTGATCAGAGTTGTGATTGCTTGAAGCAAATTCCAAGTAGATCAGTGATGGAGATGGAAATGGAGCTCAGTTAGTAAATCAACATATATGTGTGAAGTGGATCTATTATTTGCAAAATGAGTTGTATGTTTTTCATATAAGAAACTACTATTACTTTCTAACCATTGTATTAGTCTAAATCCTTTAATCAAGGTTGACCTAATAGTCTTTGTTTAAATCCTTTAATCAAGGTGGCATTCTAATGGAATGTACTTAAATCCTTTAACCAGGTCACTTTTGACAGAGTGTTTAAATCCTTTAACACGGTCACACCTAGCAGTGTGTTTGTAAACCTTTAACAAGGTTGTCTTTTCACAGAGCTCACTTTAAAAGAGTGAAAATATTAGTAACATGTTACAAAGTGGTTTTTCCCAAGTTGGGTTTCCACTATAAATCCTAGTGTTAGACTTGTGTGAATATTTTGATATGAATGTTGCTATATTCTACAAGTTAATTACTTTTGGACAGTGGGCTGCATGTTATATGTTTATGATATATAATTTAGCGATTGAGTTGTGTTGGTGATTAGATCTGAGATTGTTGAAGTATTTAAAAGTTCAATTGGTACATCTGGACCTAAGAACAATTGATTCACCCCCCCTCTCAATTTTTCTAAATAATATTAACAGTTGTCACACATACAGTATCCATATTGGTGGAATTTGGCAAGTCGTTAGTCTTCTAAAGACTGTTAGGGTTGCACATCTAACGAGGATGTTGTTGGACATACAACATCCCCATTGGTGGAATTTGATAGGTCGTTGGAGTTTTGACGACAAATTTTTATTTATTTTTTAAAATAATACAAAACAAAAGGGTTGTGAATCCAACTTGTGAGATTGACTAGGAAGCATGTAGAGGTGAATTTATATGATTGTCTACCGCTCAAGTGTGTATGCAAAGGAGAGGCTTGCAATGGAAGCAAAAGTGGCAATCCACCACATTCTTGCAATGTGGTAATCCCACATTATATATTCCATGCATGAATCTCAAGATAGGGGTGGGCATGGGGCGATAGTGATAGGGCGATTAGGGTGGAAGCAAGTGGGGGTCTTGGGGTGGCACCCCCGGTGCATTCCCTATCATAGTGCAAAGTGGATTTTCACAATACTACACACCTAATGATGTCCCAAAGCCATGGAATCCTTCAAAACCACATAAGCCTTCGAGGGGCACACTATTTTCACAATACTACATACATAATTATGTCCCGAACTCTCCTTGCAATCTCTTAGGGAAAGAGATTTATTCCAATAGAAATGTTGAATGGTGAAATAAAGAAATTAGCAAATGGTCTATATGTTCATGTACTTAGGAAATATCTTTTGTCTATGTATCATATGATAATAAAGTATCTAAACATTAAATTCAATGAAGGAAAATGTTGTATTATAGATAATAAGCAAGATTACCAAACTGTAGTCATAGGAAGAGGAGAATTACCTATATAAATTCAAGGCTACTCCTACTATGCATTCTATATTTGTGACTCAATCTATAGATATCACCTAGGCATCTCTAGTGCACTTGGGAGACTTGACGACATTGCCTAGGCGTGTTGAGGACATTCCAAATTATTTGTGGAGTTTACAAAATATGGGGATGTCTTGAAAACATCCATTCTTTGAGGGAGATGTCCTTGAAGTGTCCACAAAAAATATGGTATCAATGGTATAACATTTTCCTAGAATCCTTACATCTCAGGGATGTCCTCATCCTAAAGACTTCTGATTTTTAGGGGGTAATGCATCCCTATGGAACAACATTGTACATATTAGGGAGTTCCCCTGAAGATGACTTCCTCTGTCGGTTCCAATGTTTTTTTGTCAAAAATGTAAGAAGGGTGATGTTTGACAAAGACAAAGGTTAAGAGAAGTGAAAACTACCCCAATAAATAAATACAATAGAATTGTGAAATAAGATAGACTTTAATTCTTTAAAAAATAAAATATAAGGCCAATAAAATTTCAAGATTAAAGAATACTTTGATGATTAAAGGGCCAAAGTACAAGATAATTACCTCAAAATTTGCACCATCAATCATTTCTTCTGATTCGAAAGATCTCACAACAAATAGGATTTTGATCCTAGATTTAGTCTTACCTGCAATGCAACATGTTTGGACTTGTTTAGATGAAAGAATGGAGGAGACATTTGCTTTCATATGAAGCTTCCACACATTTTTGCACAAATAACAATTTGCAATAAATTTCAGCTCAAGATATCTTCAGAAAACCTTAAATGCAATATATATGTATTTCATCAAATAAAATATTTACCATTTTGAAAAAAAAAATTGCCGATGCTAAAGCCAAGCTTTGAATTCACTGTTACCAATTTCATGGACAAGACCTACATTGACATAAAAATATGAATAAATAGAGCCTTCAGATACAAGGTAAATAGAACTGTGATTTCATATCAAGAATTAAATTTAAACAAAGTAGAATACCTTGTAAATTTAAATATGCTTTCTGCTAGCACACAGAAATATGCCTAGAAAATAGTTCTCCCATCTCCTAGGTATGGTGTTTATTATTGAGCTAGTGGATATTTAAAAGAAAACCTCTTTTGGATGCAATGGTCCAAGCCAAGAATTGCTTCATACAACCTCAAATGGATGCAATGATCCTCACCTAAAAATATTGTTTAACAATCGTATGCCGAATTTGGTAGGGAAGCTCCCCTGTTCTTCCTTCAATGACTAGAGTTTTTCTTATTTTTTAGGACTAGAGTGATTTCTTCTATGATCAATTGTCATCCCGAGATCATTTGGATTCATGAAATCCAAGAAGTTCATTTGAAGCACTTGAAACCATTAAAAAGAATGGTTCTTGAAAATTATCCAAAATAATTTGTCCATCAAGGCTTTGTTCTATTTCATGGTACATTTTATTCTAGCTCCCTTGAAATATTTATGATTTTGTGATAAATCCTAGTTGATCTAAAACCACCATAAAAAAAACTATTGCTACAAGGAGGACCCTAACATGGATATATTTCTATCATCATTCAAAAGTCCTTTGCATACACACTATGATTTTTAAGGGTCCGTGGACAGGTCCAAGTGTGTACGCAAAGGACTTATGAATGATGATAGAGATCAAGAACCATCAGTGCAAGGTTGATCCTAGGAATGGGTTTGTTAAGTGTACTAAGGACAAAATATTGTGTTGTGGGATAGTAACAACAAGATTATTAGATTGTTTGTAAATAATTGTGTGTTTGTGTTGGTAGGCATAGACCAAGTGACTTGATGGTCTTCAAAGAGGGTTTGTTAGAAAATAATTTGTATCCAAATGAATTTGTTAGATGTATGGTGTGACTATCTCATAGGACAGTGAAAGGTATTTTGATTTTTTTTGGTTTCAAAGATTGTTTTTAAATAGAATAGTGAAGGGAGAGTGAGTAGATAGAGCCCAAGGAAGTCTAGAAGTGTCTAGGGAGTTGGTGACAAGGGATAGAGGGTTCAAAGAAAGGAGTCCTAAGTGAAATGAGCACCTGCAAATCCAACATTACAAATATATAAGACAAAGGAATGCCCACTATTTTACTTGAAATAAACGCCATACACATAATTTTAATACTGGATCCTACAAAAAAATTAACCCATAAAACATAATTAAATTCATCTTACCCGTAATACTTTTCATAGTATGTTCCTTTTTGTAAACAAGAACATCCATTTCCATAAGAAGATTAACAATTACAAGGAGTATATTGCAGCATTAGGTCATTTCCACCTGTACTTTTGGTGATTGTTTTTTTGGTTACATACTGGCAAGGCTTGAGTTTTTTCTTCCGCGCCCAAGTTTTTTTCTTGTCTGACCCTCAATTTCCTACAACATATTAAGATATAACTACTTTTCCTCTATAACAGTTCACTGATAATGAATAGAAAAGGCTAGAAAACTCATCATAGTAGTATAGATCATGGTATCCATAGGATTAGTGGGTGCATCATTACATTGCATGTACTCTTCTATCTCTGCACATGTCTTGAGACCACTCAAAAAGTTCACTGCTATAAGACAATTGAACCAGGAAACTAGACAAAACATACATACCCTAGTTTAGAAATATGTTAATCATAAACATGAAAGGCTAATCTACTCTAAACCCCTAAACTAAAACATGTAGAAGGTGGGGAAATAGCTTAAATAGCCTTAAGTTGTATTTTCAATTTTAATTCAAGAAAAATCAAAAGAAGTAGAATAGCTTTATGTTGGTTTGAAAAATAGAGGTCAATGGGTTCATTAATGAAACAAGGGCCAAATCCACCTCCCTTTTATATATAGTATGGGAAAGACAAAGAATTTCAACTGCATAAACAAGTTGAACATTCTAATATTCCCAAGGTTGTTTAGTAGGATTCATTCTATACTTTTTAGATCAAATTAGTGAATCTATATTTCATGGGTTGTAGTTCATGTAAAATCACACGACTTAAGATTTATTACATTTAAATAATGTTTATAAGGATGAAGTATTGAGAGTTTGATCACTCATTCTAATATGATTCTTATTCAAATAGTCTTAATGATGGAGTTTCCTTCAAGATCAAACTCACTTAAGATACCTATTTGAAAAATCTTTGCTAACGTAAAAAAAATGTTATTGTCTATTTCATTGTAAGATTAGAAAATTTAAAAGAAATTATATTGAACATAAACCTATCTTCATTTACTATATATCATAGGGAAAACCACATAAATAAGTTAAACATTCTCATTTTCCTAAGAAGATGGGTGTTTTGTAGGATTCATTGTGTAGTTTTTGGGTCAAATTAGTTGATCCATATTTCATGAGTAGAAGTTTACATGAACCAATTTATCAAGAGAATGAATGATACTATATCTCATAGGACAACCACATGAACAAGTTGAGCATTCTTATTTTCCAAAGAAGATGGTTGTTTAGTAGGACTCATTGTATGGTACTATATATCATGGGATAGCCGCATAAACAAGTTGAACATTCTTATTTTCTAAATAAAATGACTGTTTAGTAGGATTTATTGTGTAGTTTTGGGTCAAATTAGTTGATCCATATTTCATTAGTAGTAGTTCACATGAACCACTTTCTCATAAAAATGAGTGGTACACTTAACAAGAAGAGACAAGCTTACCAATAAAGAGTTGATTGGCTTACAAATATACCAGTAAAATGGATTCAAAACATTCATCCGATCTTCATAATGAAACTTCATAAGTCTCCAAAAAATTAGAGTGCCAAATTAAAAAATGCTTAAGAAAATGTCAACTAATAAAAAAACTTACAAGGATGAGGCATATTCATAACTTTTGTAGTTGTGCCACGGATATCAACACTAGAAGCAACTCATAGTGTTAGTGTACATACAAGACAATATAGGATTTCATTATACCCAACAACTTGTGGTGTTGTTGTTGTTGTTTGTGTTGACTTTGTTAGACCCTACAATTAATATTCAATATATATTATTCAATAAGATTAATTGTGCAACATAATGAAATATTGAAGAGTGTGTTATCTTATTGAGATTTTCTTTGTTTCGAGAATAGTTTAATATTCTCTACTTAATAGGGCCAACTACATGTAGGTGGAAGCTCATTTGCCACCCCCCCCCCCCCCCCCAACATCACTCTAAATTCCTCATTAACATATAGCATTCATTCATTCTTTCATCTATTAGTAAAATATAACATCCATTCATTATCTCATAACATTCATCAACATTTATTAATACACCAATTGCAATTAAATTTGTTTAAAGGAATAACATTGGTCCTCTTTACTTGATGGGGGAACATTTCGTTCCTGATGTTTTCTACCTGGATCATACTCCACTTGGTCATCACCAACTACATGCTCTAAAATATTAACAAAAAAGGTTACATTAATTAATACACTAATTTAAATTTAAGTATTTAATTGTATTAATAACTACATTAAAAAGTTGAATAGAAAATGAATACCTCCACTACTGTGATGCACATTTGGACTTTTGTCAGAAATCTTATGATCTATCAGTGCTTTTAAAAAAATATGCTTACCCCTTACATAATTTAGTACACAAGGATCAAACCAATGGTTTGATACTTCACCAACATGTACACCCCTTACATATAAATCAGAATCCTTGGGAACTCATAATTGAGCGGTATAACCCAAACGATGCAAAAAAACTTCTATAGAATTGGGGATACAAAAGGCTGTTCTTTGCACAGTTTGGGTATACCACTCAATTTTGTAGATCAGGACTTTATTGATCTCTCATTCTCTCTTTGGCATCCTAAACCTGATTCACGATTTGATAGGTTTGAAGCATCGAACAAGAGTGAATTCCAAGATTCATCATATGTTCATCAACTTATCAAACTTATCAACCAATGATATACTTACTCTCATTACCTTCCCAATTGGAAGAACACTTCTCCTCAACTTGGTGCATGAGGTAGTGTTCTTATGAATTGAAAAAAGTTGAAGGTAGACACTTTTGCATTTCACACATTAGATGAGGAATTTTTCTCTTCCAATATTTTATATCTTCTTTATGGATTTTTTTAGATGACAACCACCTATCAGAGATTCAAGATGCAAAATTATATAAATGAAACTTTACAAAATAATATACAATATATTACATAACAAGTAAAATAAATCACAAATATAATATCTATACAACAAATTGAAAAAATATCACTACTTACCTCATGTATTTTCCAAGATCATATATGACTTGCTTGACATTATTGTCGAAGTGGTTTGGGAGAGATAGAGGTAGAATGTACTGTAACAGGTATAAAATGATCTTTTCATTGTTTTCTAACATAATACAATGAAAAGTACATACAGTTTACAAATATATAGTAAATACAGAAGAGCATGAATTACCTTAATAAAGGTATGCCAATCATGCATTTTCATCTCGGGCCCAAATTCACTTTTCTTTGATATGAGATTGTTTACGTTCATAGAAAATCCTATGGGAAATCAAATTTTTTGTATGACTTCTTTTATAGCATTGTTTTGTTGCTTCGTTAATAACTAAGGAAGGGATCTTATATTAATTTGGTCTCCATTTCTATTTGATTGAATGAAATTTTTTATTGTATGATTTGATTCATGAATGCCACTATAAATATTGACAAATAAAATCAACATTACTCCTCTCATCAATAAGAGTAATGAGATTAAGGACATCATTTGAAAAGTATATTACAAACAAATAAGAGCTAGGTTGAGAAAGAAACCATAAAGAAAAGTATAGTGGTGAATGAGCACCCCTCCAAAGATGAAATCAAATAGGGTTTTGATAAGCCTTAGATGCCTTAAGGATCATTGGATCTAATATAGGACCTAATTGTAAGGTCAGTTAACACAAGTTGCTCTTATAAACCTTGGGGTCAAACTTGGTCAAAGGGTCTAGTCATGATTATTTTTGTTGTTTTTAGGTGTCTTAGTTTGTCTTGAGTGGAAATGCATTCATTTAAGGTCTTAAGAGGTCCTAGGTAGTAAAGGAAAATAAATTCACAAAAAATGTTACCAAAGTTGCAAAAGTTGCTAATTACAAAAGTTGCTTAGCAACTTTTGCAACTTTTAAATGCAATTTAGTTACACCCTCCCCAATGGACCAAAAGGTTTGAAAATTAGTTATGCACATCGGATTGGAGGCATATATGTCCATGAATGTCAAATTTGACAAGAGATGATCATGTTTGAAAATTGTAGTGGCAAGTTGAAGTAAAAAAATACTATTTTTCTTGAAATTATCCCTGATATTCATACTGTACGATCAAACTGTGATTGAGAAATTATTTTTTTCTTCATTTTTGGAAAGTAGATGGTCTTGTGCACTTCTAATCCAATTGGTTTGAATTGTTTTGGTGGAAGATAAAGGAAGATATTCATTGTTTTTGTTGGACTGGTCTAGAAACCCTCTTTTCCTTAAGGTCTTGCAGAGATGTGCCCCTAACTTGTAAATCCACTGTGGGATTCACCTAGCCCTTGGTGAATGAAATTAGGGAAAGGGTTCTTTAAAAATTTACAAGAACAGGGCAAGAGAAATAGAATGTGGAGTTAAAAAGCTACACTACAAAAAGGAAAAAAATTATGCTCTTCATAATAATGGCATTATTTTTAGTAGTTTAGAAGTCAATTCATAAACTTTCTAATTTTAAAAATTATAGTATTCAAAAGTAATTTGCTTTGAAACTTTGTATTTGTATTCAAATTTGACCCTTGTCATTAAAAACTAATCAATCTTCTTTGTTTCAAAGGTTTTGGCGTATGGAGAAAGAACATGAGAAATAACTTGCAACCTTACTAGAAGCAAGGTTAGTGTGGTTTCAGTTTAGTTTAAAGAAGATAATAATATAATATAAATAACAACATAAGTAAATAAAATAGATTGAAGAAGATATTCATCCATAAATTTGGCATTATATGGTTAGTGTGGTTTCAACTTAGTTTGGTGTTAAATTTGAAAAGGAGACACTGATTTTGTCAACTAAGCAGCATGATCCTGTGCATAAAAAACTCTCCAACTCTGTAGCCCTTTTGTGCCCGATGAATGCTCTAAAGTGTACTTAATGATTACTTGTCCCTATGATCTTACAAAATAGTACGTGGACCTTGTTGCTTTATATGTCAAATTAAAATTATTCAACATTCCAAGGGCTTATTTCTATTAATGAGAATGTTGCCAACAACAAACAAGTTAAGTAATATTATGAGATAAACAAATTACATTAAGGGATAGTACATCTTTATTTGTCTATATAGTGATTTTTCAAAATTCCTTTAATTGAAGATATGGCTTACAGATATGGCACAATTAAGGAGAAAATTTGTCATGGTGGATGAGCATAGACAACATTTTCAAAATAGAAAAAGTTTGTATGTGATTATACTTCTCTACATATTTTATGCCTTACCATCCTAATGATTGCCACCATAGGTAAAAAATAGAATAGATTAATAGTCAATTTAACATCAATGTATAGTGTGGCCAAAATTGTCACAAAATGGCCATTTTCAGCAAAATGAAATTTGTTTGGTAGTTGAAAAAGTTCAATTTTATTATCATTTCTCTCATTCTAATTTTTTTGAAAGCAAGAAATATTGGTTATGTTTGATCAGTTAAAGCCAACAACAAAAAATGCAATTATCTTTCATTTCTTTCTTCTTTTCTAGGATTCACATACAAGTCAAAGTGGGGAAATGCCCATGCAAATTCCAATTCAATTTTGTGCCTATTTTGAGAGAATGTTTTAATTTAATTAAATGTTGACACATGCAATAATTTTGTGCAAAGTTGCACTCATTCTTGTAACCTTCAAACGTGAAAAGTAATGAAAAAAGATTCTATTAACCTAAATCTTAAAATGAATACTTGATATTCAAAGAATTTATCAAATAACATATTGGTGTAAATGGTACAATTGTTAGTTTATATATACAATTGGTAAGGTTGGAGCTTGTGGAGAAAAAATTAGACATTGTTTCAGATTATTTGTCAATAGGTAACACAATTTTAACAAAAAATAGATTCAAAATCCATAAAACAAGTGGAGAAGTAGTGAAATGCTGCCAAAATTATTTTTTGTAGCTCAACTAAATCTAAAATCTATAAAGGTTATAAGTCAAATAATTGGTAAAATGTATGGTGGTTCTGCGTTATTTCTCATAGTCCAGTTTGGAACTTTGGACTGTTCTATAATACTGAAAAGGTTGAAACTACAATTATTTTAATAACAACCTGCTAATTGCTCTACTTTAACATTTCTAGCATAGAACATTTAATGATTTAAAAAAAATTGAAATTGATTCACATATGTGGGAAAATGAGAAAAATTAGATTGATTAAATATACAATAGTTACTTTTACATGTAGAAAATTTGAGGTTGAATAGGTATTCCAAGCCAAAATCAATGAGAAATGTCACAGGTGGGCCAAGGAGTTGACTTTGAGACTGCATAAACACCCTCTTTTTCTTTATTAGTGGCAATCCCTTGACCTGCATGACCCCACTATGAGGATCCAATTTCTCCTCATGGCTCAACATCAGGCGTTTAGATCTGAGAGAGGATTAGGTCTTAATAGGTGTTGAGTAAGTGAATAAGCAATGCAGATGGTGGTGAGTAGACTAAATCCATGAATCAAATAGAGTCTCTATTACTATAACTGATGGTGATGATGATGAAGATTGACCAAGATCAGAGGAATACAAGATAGTAGAAAGGTTAGATCAGTTTATATGTCTTTGGCATTGCTGTCAAAGAGAGAGAATAAGTCAATTGATTAGTAAGGGATAATATTGTTGATGCACTAATTACATATAGGAGAATAAAGAAGATCAGAAAAAGATGTTGTCAAAGAGGGACAATATGAAGATCTATTGAAGAAGATGATTTTTATTGAAAGAGGGAGAATATGTACAGAAGAAGATCAAGTACAACAAAGGAGAAGTTACAACTCAAAGGGAGTATAAGAATGATAGTAAATGGTACCATCATCAATTGAAAACTGAATATTGTTAGTGTTTCCACCAATGCCAAAGAGGGAGATTGTTACTATAACTGATGGTGATGATGATGAAGACCGACCAAGAACAGAGGAATACAAGATAATAGAAAGGTTAGATCAGTTATTGTATTTTCATTGATGTCAAGCAATTGATTTCTGGTTTATATTATGTTGCCATATCATTTGGTATATGATGTAAAGTTGAATGAGTTAAGGAGAAGAAGAAATGAGATATTGTAATGTTATAGAACTTAAATGGGCAACTGATACAGATCGTACAATGCTAAGATTATGTTAATATAATTTTTTTCTATCTAACATATGATTATGTTAAGTCAATAAAGCATGGTAATGAAGATTTGTCAAGTTGGTAGGCAAAACTATTTTGGCTATTGAGCAGGAAAAGTCAATTGGTAAAGAGGGAAAAGTTATTCAGTAAAGAGCATAGTATGTTTCAGTAAAGGAAAAGGAACTCAAGGTGTTGGAGATTTAAACATAATGATTATGTTTGATTACAAGGTGAGATCTACCAATAAGAATTAAATGTGATATATGCATTGGAGGAGTAACCAATGCTAGCTCCTCTTAAGGAGATAAATCTAGAACATTTGCACCACTTCTAGAATTGTGTATAAATGGATCAGATTGTGAAGATCACAAAGAGAGTATGAGAGAGTGCACGTGTGAAGAATAAATTGTAGAAAAAAGGTGATGAGCAGAGAAGCCACTAAGTAACAGAGCAGTAAAGAGAAGAGAGTAATTGTGATTTAGAGTTGAATCTATTGAGTACATAATTGATATTGTGAGTAAAGCACAACATGAGGTAATCAATTAATGAACACATTGAGTCTGATAAGCATATGATTGATGCAAGTACTAAAGACATATTTTTTACTGATTAAGTTTGTAATCAAAATTGTAAAGTCTCTTAATCGAGCATATCCTAACATATATTACATTGTAAATCCTTTAACAAGGTACAATTATTAGATTATAATTGTAAAAACCTTCAGCAAGGTAGACTTAACTAGTCTTTAGACTCTTAACAGGTTAATACTCTTAACAAGGTAAGCTATCAGAAATAGCTAATAGTGTAGCTCTAACTGAGAAAACTTTTTACTATAGTAGTTATGTTTTGTGGGTGTCATCCCCACCACAGTTTTTATCCTCTAACAAGGATTTTCACGATACCAAAATGAATGTGTTATGATTTATGTTTATTTTTAATGCTTTATATGTTTTATGTGATGCATGCAAAGTTGTGAATTCAATGAATGGTTAAAAAGGATAGTTAAAAGTATTTTGCAGTACTGATTCACCCCTCCCCTCTCAGTACTCATCTTTCCATATTTAGTCCAAAACCTTCTCATTGCATTCTTGTGCCATCATTACTAAGTACATGGGTTTGTCAATGGGACATTGGCTCAAATTAAATAGAATATAGCATGCAACACCTCGATGGGAACAAATAGAGTCTAAATCACTATACTTGCAACAAGATTTCTAAATGTGGGGGAAAATCACTTATAGTCATTATCCCTTGGTAGATTTTCCCTTTCTGAGTGCCCTCACCTTTTGAAGACACCAAAATAAATGTCATAATATCAACATATGACATAAGATCTACAAGCTATGGTTCAACAAAATAAGTTAGGGCATGATTGAGCATAGTTAGTGAAGCTTGGCTCAATACAATATTATAATGAACCCATGTACAAACTCTTACATTACATTTAATATTTACCCTGTAAAACCTTGAGGGTTTCTTCTTTCATGGAGAAATTTGGGCATTTTCATTTATAACCGTAGCTCTTAATTTAGTGGTTTCTTTTATTTCCTTTTTATTGAGACAAGATTCTCTAAAAAATATGATCTTGACATCATTATATTTGCACCATGAATAAGACAACATTTAAAGGTATACAAAAGAGAAGTAATGATATGGGTGTTCCTTTCATTTTCATCTTCAAAATCAATGGATAAAGGTCGTTGCCAAAAAATACAACAAAGTCAAAACCTTCAGAATGGCATAGAGAATATCAATTAGTACTATGGCTCCAAATGTATACCTTCAGATAGTGAAGAAAATATTTTGAAGGCTCCAAATGCATACCAAATGAATATCGATCAATATTATGGCTCCAAATGCATACCAAATGTGTCGACTACTCCGACCAAGTTTTTGACTATGTTCATGTATTATAATGAACCCACGTACATTAGTTTTTTTTTTTTTAAACATTGCTTTTGTTGTCGGCATTCCAACGTCCTCATATAGCATCATAGCTACGATGAATATGGGCAATGTTTAAAAAAAAAATTCCCGTTGTAAAATCTGACGGAGCAAAAGAAATACCATAGCCATAAAAAATGGTCATTGGAAATTAACCCCAAATGTATTAGTGACCTATAAAAACTTCAATGCACGGCACAACAAATCCACATTGACCAAAATCAACTAGGGCATAGGAATACCCCAATCATTGAACAACAAAATCTACCTGGCCAACATAGAATCTATGAACACACCCAATAACTTTAAAACACAATCATTGAAGGAGAGGTTCACCCTAATAATGTGAACACCATATTGCGTAGGCATATCAAAATCACTAAGCATAGACGAAGCCGTAAAGAAGGTAGTTGTCGCAAGTGCAACATAGGGCCAAAAAACACCCACTAATGCCCAACGAAGGCCACAAAAACCAAACAAAATCACTATAGTTTGCAAGAACTGGATAAAACCAGTGTGGTCTACAAGAAACCAAGATTTGATCTTCATTATCATCCTCTTCATCATCAGAATCTCCATCCTCTGGAATTCCTCTGACCCCATAAACCTTCAACCCTCCACTTTGATTCTCCCTCAAGCTCATTTCAAAACAAATAAACAAAGAATGTTAAAATTGAAATCCTATGAGTATGAATTATTCAAGGTGAGTTTGTATGGAAAAATATGATGGGTTGCCACTCAAATTTCTAAATTAAGAACAATCCACTAAAGTAATGAATAATTGTCAGCAAAAATCTTGTGGTGAAAAAATTATATTGTATACCACTACATGTAAGTTTCTTAAAATTATATTGTATACCACTACATGTAAGATTCTTAAAATTATATTGTATACCACTACATGTAAGATTCTTAAAATAGGATTATTATACACTGAATTTGCACCTCTGATCTCAAGCTCTCTTGGTCTTGATAATCCAGTATAACAAGGGAATCATCTCAAGGTTGTGGGACCTTTGCTAACTGAGATGAGACCTCAAGATTCTAGGCTGGTTCCTCTTGGATAGTCACCTAGATTTGCTTTTAACAGGAAAGTAAACTTTTGAGGGAAAGGGATAGAAGGAATGCATAAAAAGGGAAATGATTGAAAGAAAATCTATCCTACTAGGTGATGCACCGAAACTAGGGTATGAATTGCAGTATGAAGGATGAAACTAGCACATAATCCTAGGTCTAGGAGATTACAACTCAATGAATAGGCCTACATAAGTAATTTATAGAGGAGTCTGCAGTAAAGGAATACTATGCAGGGAAAAAGGAATTTCTCAAGACAACAGTACTCCTAAAGAGTCAGACACAGACTACAACCTGCAGACAAACATTCATCTCTGCAATTGGGTATATGAATGAGACAGATTGCTAGGGGTGGAAGTATGCCTACAAAAGCATTCGAATCAGATCATTCACCAGCATACACATTAATTGCAGAAAGAAAGAGGAATCAAGAAAAACCTAAGAGTTTTGAAAACATACATATACTGAATTCAATAAGAGGTAATCCAGACAAGCAAGCATGAGGACAACAAGAATGTCATAGAATACTTTGCAATGTTTGAATTCATCAATGAGAATCTACAGGATGTGGAAAAGCCAAAGGGGCAAAAAGAAATGCCACAGATAGCTTCCCAAGAAAGAGGCTTTTTGTTTTACAAACATGTGAATTCTGAGCACTACAGGCTCCAAAAAGAATATATACATCCCTTGCACGCAGGCAGGAATCAAAATATCTCCTTAGGGCTACATAAATCTGCAATAGAATAATCACCCCTAAAACCAGTCACTTCTTATCATAAATGTGCTCTGTAAATATCATGGCCGATCAGATATTTTATTTGTGTGCCCCAACCTTGTACCGCAATCAACCTACAAATAGACAACCTAGATTTATCACTCTTTTCTACACAAAGTCATGCCATGAATGCACACTAGTACCTTGCCAAGACAAAAAATGACCCCTAACGGCCGCCCAGACCTCCTCATCATCTTCCCTTAACTGCGCATGCCCTAGCGACATAAATTTCTTGAGCTACCCGCACCTGCAACATTCACCTTGGAAGAGAGTCTGTGAAAATAGGCTACACCGCTTTGACAAAGCAATGGTCGCATGATCGCATGAGCTGAAAGGCCTTCATGCGATCATGCGACAAGATTTTTTTTGAACTTGCCCTGCCGCCACATAAGCATCACTCGGGACCTGCAAGACATAACACTTGTCAAACCCTGCCACGCTTCCCAACAGGAGCTGACCACAAGGCTGGACCCATGACCACACCGCTCGAAAGCATCAGGAGGATCTAACAGTGGTTACATGATCACATGGGATCGAAAGATCCCATGTGAACGTGTGACCACCGTAGATCTTGCATCTATGAGGGCCCACAACAACCTCTACCGACTGCTAAGAAATAGACACATCACTATCCCAGGACCCACCGGCAAGCCGCAAGCTCATTGACCGCTGATGGTTTGTCGCATGGTTGTATGGGCTCGGAAGAGCCCATGCGATCATGCGACCAACTAAAAGGTGTTAGCCACTGACTGCCACCATCACCATCGAAACCATTGATGGTTTTTCGCATGGTTGCATGGGCTCGAAAGAGCCCATGTGATCATGCGACCAACCGTAGGATGTTAGCCAATAACCAAACACGTCACCTCGCTATTTGCTGACTGCTTGGATGAGCCCGCGGTGCCGCATCAACGGTTGTTGTATGATCTCATGGGATCGAAAGATCCCATGCGATCATGTGACAACCATCAGATCTTCACTACATTGGCACGACCTTGAGGAACTGGGACCCGCCTGGTCAGAATTGTGCACTTAGGGTCGAAAACACAGAGGGTTTTCGAGCGAAGGTCAAAAACACAAAATTTTTAGAGTGGAGGTCGAAAACACACTGAGCTTTCAGACCAAAAGGGAAAAAACATCTTGAGCCTTCAAAGAGAAGGTCAAAAACACATTGGGTTTTCAACACTTGAGCATTTCTTTTGAAAAAAAAGGACTGTGGCCGAAAATGAATGACAGGGAATTTTTGGGAACCATTTTTGGTGACCTCTGCGGGATGTCAACTTGCTAGACATTGGACCAGTTGCCTTTGAAGCAATCTATTGGGCATGGAGTCATTTAAGCATAAAACTAGACAAATACAAAACTGAACCAGCCAGACAAAATGTGCACGGGCACTTCTTGGAAAATAGGAAAAGACTAAACTAGAAAATTGGAAGAAAACAAGAAACCTATCCTATCCTAAACTAACCAGTGCAGAGACCTGGTTAAATGAAACCATTCACTGGTTGGCTAAAGTAGCTACCCTTCCTTAATAAGACATTTTGCATCGAGCACATGAGGATAGCTATGAAGATAAGAGGCATACAAAGATTTGGCAAATGAGGATGCACTGCCTCTGCAAAAACAAGATCATGATCACTCACCTCAAGTAGATCATATGGAGGTGTCTCAGTGAACTCCTTCTGGGCCAAGTATCTGATGGGATAGCCTCTTGAAAGTCTGAAGGTAGGAATTTCATTGCTAGTTTCTTCTTTATCTTTGTGGTTGCCCTCCATCATAGATAGCCCCAAAAACTCCTCATCCATAGCTAGGGGACTGTCATCCTCCTCTAAACTAGCCAAGAGCTCATCAAAGCTGTTAATATCTTGAAGATTTGGAACCGATTCCAAATCTTGCTCATGTAGTAGCTCCTTGTGAAAAGGGAAATCCAAGACCAGGCCCTCTTCAATAGGCACAAAACCTTGAATCTCCACTCCAAGGAATAGGGATTCAACATCCAATTTGTCACAAAAGACTCCAATGATATCCAAAAATTTATGCTCTTCTTCAAGGCTTTTGTTTGTGTCCTTTTCTTGGAAAGACTCTCCCATGGCTTCATCATTATGCTCCATAAAACAAGGCAGCTTACTCAACAAGGGCATAGCATCCATCATAGAATCAACCTCCTGTTGATGGTGGACCTGCTATTCTGATTGACCTTCAACCATAGGCAATGGCATGGTGTCTTCTTCATCATCAACAAAGAGGGGAAGCTCATCAAGCAAAATATGTAGTAGACTTCTGGAATCGCCAGATATGTAGCAAAATGACCTCTTCTAGGCCTGTAGCATGCTATCAGCATATCAGAGATAACATACCATGAACATGAATCTAAACTTTGAGTCCCACTGGGCGTGCCAGAAATGTTATACACTAAATTTGCACCTCTGATCTCAAGCTCTCTTGGTCTTGATAATCCAGTATAACAAGGGAATCATCTCAAGGTTGTGGGACCTTTGCTAACCGAGATGAGACCTCTAGATTCTAGGTTGGTTCCTCTTGGATAGTCACCCAGATTTTCTTTTAACAGGAAAGTAAACTTTTGAGGGAAAGGGATAGAAGGAATGCATAAAAAGGGAAATGACTGAAAGAAAATCTATCCTACTAGGTGATGCACCGAAACTAGGGTATGAATTGCAGTATGAAGGATGAAACTAGTACACAATCCTAGGTCTAGGAGATTACAACTCAATGAATAGGCCTACATAAGTAATTTATAGAGGGGTCTGCAGTAAAGGAATACTATGCAGGGAAAAAGGAATTTCTCAAGATAACAGTACTATTAAAGAGTTAGACACAGACTACAACCTGCAGACAAACATTGATCTCTCCAATTGGGTATATGAATGAGACAGATTGCCAGGGGTGAAAGTATGCTCACAAAAGCATTCGAATCAGATCATTCACCAGCATACACATTAATTACAGAAAGAAAGAGGAATCAAGAAAAACCTAAGAGTTATTGAAAACATACATATACTGAATTCAATAAGAGGTATGAGGACAACAAGAATGTCACATAATACTTTGCAATGTTTGAATTCATCAATGAGAATCTACAGGATGTGGAAAAGCCAAAGGGGCAAAAAGAAATGCCACAGATAGCTTCCCAAGAAAGAGGCTTTTTGTTTTACAAACATGTGAATTCTGAGCACTACAGGCTCCAAAAAGAATATATACATCCCTTGCACGCAGGCAGGAATCAAAATATCTCCTTAGGGCTACATAAATCTGCAATAGAATAATCACCCCTAAAACCAATCACTTCTGATCATAAATGTGCTCTGTAAATATCATGGCCAATCAGATATTTTGTTTGCGTGCCCCAACCTTGTATCGCAATCAACCTGCAAATAGACAACCTAGATTTATCACTCTTTTCTGCACAAAGTCATGCCATGAATGCACACTGGTACCTTGCCAAGACAAAAAATGACCCCTGACGGTCGCCCAGACCTCCTCATCATCTTTCCTTAACTGCGCATGCCCTAGTGACATAAATTTCTTGAGCTACCTACACCTACAACATTCACCTTGGAAGAGAGTCCGCGAAAATAGGCTACACCGCTTTGACAAAGCAATGGTTGCATGATCGCATGAGCTGAAAGGCCTTCATGCGATCATGTGACAAGCTTTTTTTTGAACTTGCCCTGCCGCCACATAAGCATCGCTTGGGACCCACAAGACATCACAGTTGTCAAACCCTGCCACACGGCCCAACAGGAGCTGACCATAAGGCTGGACCCACGACCACACCGCTCGGAAGCATCAAGAGGATCTAACAGTGGTCGCATGATCACATGGGATCGAAAGATCCCATGCAAATGTGTGACCACCGTAGATCTTGCATCTACAAGGGCCCACAACAACCTCTGTCGACCGCTAAGAAATAGACACATCACTGTCCTAGGATCCACCGGCAAGCCGCAAGCTCGTTGACCGCTGACGGTTTGTCACATGGTTGCATGGGCTCAGAAGAGCCCATGCGATCATGTGACCAACCGGAAGGTGTTAGCCACTGACCGCCACCGTCACCACCAAAACTATTGATGGTTTGTCGCATGGTCACATGGGCTCAGAAGAGCCCATGCGATCATGCAACCAACTGTAGGATGTTAGCTGATAACTAAACACGTCACCTTGTTGTTTGCTGACTACTTGGATGAGCCCGCGGTGCCGCATCAGTGATTGTCGTATGATCTCATGGGATTGGAAGATCCCATGCAATCATGCGACAACCATCGGATCTTCACTACACTAGCACAACCTTGAGGAACTGGGACCCACCTGGTTAGAGTTGCGCACTTAGGGTCGAAAACACAGAGGGTTTTCAAGCGAAGGTCGAAAACACACAGAATTTTCATAGTGGAGGTCAAAAACACACCGAGCTTTCGGACCAAAAGGGCAGAAACATCTTGAGCCTTCAAAGAGAAGGTTGAAAACACACTGAGTTTTCGACACTTGAGCATTTCTTTTGAAAAAAAAAAGGACTGTGGCCGAAAATGAATGACAGGGAATTTTTGGGCAACAAGGATATTATATTATATACTACTACATGTAAGATTTTTAGAATAGGATATCAGTGACCTATTTTATTCAAGGATGTAGCTAATGTGGTTAAAAAGTGTGCTTCCTATCAAATATTTTTTTGGTGGTACTAAGTTTTTCATTATGTTTCATCATGTTCATAACATTTGAAGCTCATAATCAACAATGTGGCATTAATCTTATAGAGGAAATCATGGAGAGATCAAGAAACAAATATAAGTGTATTATTTTGACTACATAGTATTTTACCAAGTGGATTTAATTAGTCCCCACTATAAATACAACATCAAAAGTGGTGGTCTATTTATCATTGAACAACATGATAACCAAATTTGATACACTTTTGAGAATATTTTTTTATAATGCTATATATTTTATTTCCCATAAAATTTCAAATCTCTATTGAAAATATTATATCAATATGACATTATCATCTCCTTATCATCCCTAAGCTAATGCTCATGCTAAATCCAACAAAAAGAGTATCATAATAATTATGAAAAGAGTATTATATGTTAAAAAGAAAGGTCAGAATAAGTTAAAGTTTATGTTGTTGGGAGATTGTTGAGCATGTCAGAGATTGTTGATTAAATCTTGTTTATGTGCGCTGACATTAATGTTTTGCAATTGTTGTCAACATATTATTATTATTACAGACAATATGTTCAGAGAGTATGGTTTTAGATGATCAGGTGCTAGCATTTTAGTGTTTATGTGTTCTGAGGTCGATTTTTTTCTTTGGTAAGAATCAATATGGTTGATTCAGTTGATGCAAAGGTTTGGTGGTATTCTTGGATCGTGTTATGGCAATTTTGGATGGTTTTCATTTATCGTGGTGATTACATTTGGTGATTTGTATCATGTTGGCATTTCTTCATTTAGGTCCTAGCTGACTTGGTGAAGTAACGATTTGTGATTCTTTGTGAAGTTGTTGCATGTTCAAGGATGAAAATTTGGGTCCTATATAAGTCTTGGTTGACTTGATTTGGATAGTATTTTAGTTTGAGCATAATGTTTATATCATTTGTTCTTATAGGTCTTAGTCAACCTTGTTGTGAACCATTTATTGTAACATGTATAAATAGGCAATATTTTTTTGATTGCGATGTGTGTGTGTGTGTGTGTGTGTGTGTGTGAAAAGAAGAACAAGGAAGAAGGATGTTTGTATTCTGCAACTGAGGTAGAGATTGTACTTCATTAGAATTGTATTGTCATAACAAATGTTGTATGTTAGTTCACTTGTTCTGGACAGTTTGTCCACCCTTGTGAATTGTAATCAAAGATTGATTAGTGAACCTGATTGAGGGCCAAATCATTGAATTATAAGTAGTGAGCTCTATGCAGTGGGTTTGTGAATGCTTGTTCATTCTTTTTTTTTTCATTTTCTCTTAACTAGGTATTACTTTTAATAGAGTACATCTATCTAGTGGGTTTGACTCCCACTAGGGTTTTCCCTTAACTGGGTTTCCTCAAGAACAAATTTAGTGTTATGTATATCATTACTATTTATCATTTAGATATTTAACTAGTTTAAGTGGTTTAAAGTTTTAATTGTTAGTACACAATTGATTCACCCTGTCCCCCCTCTTAGTTGTGCTTGCCTCCTTTTGGGCCTAACCATTGGTATCAGAGCTAAGTCCTTTTGAAGAAGCCTAATTGCTTGAAGGAGATCCAACATTAAAGGAATAAGGAAAGAGAGCCCTAAGTTTGATGGAAGAAATTACCTGATATGGAAGGACTAGATGAATACTTATCTGATATCCATGGGATATGAATATTGGAATATCATGTGTTCCCACATCCACAAAAACTATATAAAGCAAATGGCGAACGGGAGCAGAACTGGAGAGTAAGAATGGCGATCGTATAGCCAAAGACATAGGTTACAGTCACAAAGTCAGTTGTTTGATGAGTATTGTCAGGAAAGGAGTTCAACCATCAGGAGAAAGAAACCCTTGTAGTCGCAGAGTCATTTGTTTGCACAGTTTTGTCAGGATAGGGACTTGCAGGTTAACATCCCGCAAGCTCGAAGAAAGGTTTTTCATGCTTTTTCCTTTGCCCAAAAAAACACACATAAGTCTGACTCTTTTCTGCATCAAGGTATGGATGATTTTATGAAGATCTCCAAAGGAAAAGTGATGGTTCAATCGACGAAGCCCTTCTTTGTTAACCCCAGGTTTCATATTAAGCCTCATACCCATAAAAACAAAGGCACGCATCAGGGTCAGAAGATCTCCCAAAATGCATGTCAAGGAAAATCTCTTCCACAAGGAGACTCCTCCTATATTCCATAGGGGGTTTCTTCCTACATCACTATCAATCCCCCCCACTTTAATGGCATCTCTACCTATGAGGTAGGTGAATCGACTAGGCAAGCTATTATGATTCCTAAGGATTCCTTTAAACAGGATCCTCCCTCGGTTGTTGAGGGTTTTTTCAAAAAATCAAGTGGGCGGGAAAAATTTTAAAATTCTACCCGATCCCATTTTTTTAGATCAGGTCACCACACTAGGAAGAAGAGGTTGGGAGGTGCACGCACTCATAAAAAACAACCGATATTTGACATTTGCAAGGGCACACCTCCTGGCTCTCCAATGATTATTAGCCCCCCATTGGGTGGTCCCATGGATTCTCTAGTTTCTGACAAAGGCTCACATCGACATGCTAAAGTATTTTCTAAAGATATCATTCTGTGCAAAAATGGTAGAGCGCCCTTCTATCCAAATTAGCCTAAACAGATTTGGCAAGCAAAGAAACCGTCACCAGCTTCCTCCCCAAAATTAGTTTCTATTATCCTGCCAGAGCATATGTTGCAAGATCAGATTGATTTGCTATGACACACAACACTCATTGGTAAGTTTTGCAAGACTTCACTCTTATTTTCTGATATTCAGGCTTGGGCTTTTCAAAATTGGTGAGGGTTGAAGGATATTTTTTTTTTAGATTCAGACTCGGGTTTCTTTGTTGCTCTCTTTGAAACTTCCAAATTTAGGGACTCTATTCACAAAAACAAAGGTTGGTTTTTCCAAGGCTTTAGACTTTACTCCTGGATTTGGACCCCTAACTTCAAGCCTGATTCTAAGGTCTTCCTTTTCTTTCCCTATTGGGTGGCCCTTCCCTTACTACCATTGGAGTATAGGGATATTGATATTGTGGAGATCATTGCTAATAAAATCAGCATCTTCATAAAGCATGATCTTATTCATTTTGAGTGCCCTCAGTATGATTCCAGAGTTTGTGTTCTTTTAGATTCCTTGAAATAATTGCCAGATCAAATCAATATTAACTCAAAGTGGGGGGTTTGGGCTGAACGTATTATTCTCCAAAGTGAAGACATAGTTCAGTTTCATCAGCATAAATTGGGGCATTTTACTACCCAATGTAAACCACATGACCAATCTGGGATGGTTTTTTGTGCAGATCACTGCTCTAACCCTGCAAACTGTAATCTGGGTCTCAATCAGAAATGGTAGGATACAAATAATAAAGGGCTTTCACTTTTAGTCTCTAATTCATTCCTCCCCATTTCCGATGTCATTCTACACTTTTACAAGATGTTTGCTTCCTTTTTCTATTCAATTAGATGTTTTCTTTTGATCAAACAATTTTCTCACATTCAAAAGAAGATTTGTCTCCCAGGTAGTAGTGAATTTCAAGGGGATCAGCTTGAGCAACCCACTATAGATCTCAACACAATTGTGCATCATCTAATGTTCCAAGCCTCCTCACCAAATCCCATAGACATGACCTCAATATTCCATTGTAGTGATGTTGTAGAGCTTAGGGCTCAGGATTTCAATGATAATATGA
Organism: Chamaecyparis obtusa; assembly: GCA_027943335.1. Classification (NCBI taxonomy): domain Eukaryota; kingdom Viridiplantae; phylum Streptophyta; class Pinopsida; order Cupressales; family Cupressaceae; genus Chamaecyparis; species Chamaecyparis obtusa. The sequence continues at coordinate 121,220 of BSBK01002084.1, read as the reverse complement.
TAACAGAGCTTGCTCACACAATTATCCATGAAAATGTATCAAAGGAAAGCTCATGGTTTGCTACTAAGTCTCATTCTTCAACTCTTGATGTGATATGTAAATACAATGTCCCTCCTCATTCTACATTTGATATTTCCTTATGCAGAAGAAAATCTTGAACGTCATTGTGTATGTTTGCTAATTATGACTCTCAAAAGGAACCCTTAATAATCAGAGATTCCTTCATTGAGAACCAGGAGCCAATTATCCCCCAAGGTTTTGAAGCATTTCCATATGACATCAGTGAGGACCACTTGATCTCGGACCATTGTTTACCTCCACAGATCACTATTCAGAACAATATGATGAACGAGTTAGTTACGGACAGAGAATGTGAGAGCACCCTGATGGAGATGAACACAAACAAGGATACTCAAATTGCACATTTGGGTGGATTTGATCATATTGTAACACTATCTATTGAACAATCCCCTACTCAAATAGTACAATGTACTGTGACTCCCAAAAAGAGAGGAAGAAAACCTAAGGGTCAAAAAATCAAGGCAGAAATAGCAGCGGACATTCAATCTACTCTAGATGGCAAATTTATACCTAGTAAAAGATTGACGAGGAGAACCAATTGTTCTCCTTATCAACAATGAAGATAGCCTCTTGGAATGTCAAAGGCTTAAATGCCTCTAACAAGTGCAGCCGAATCAAGTCAAAAATTGATTCTTTGAGGGCAGACATAATTCTATTGCAAGAAACCAAGCTATCACAAGAAATGTTTGATAAGACAATAAGAAAATGATCCCAATGGATTTCAACTCATAAAAAAAGCAATGGTGCTTCAGGTGGGATTGTAGTCTTATGGGATCCCAAAGTAGTACAAGTTCAACCCTTAATTCAACAGGATAATTAGCAACTAGTGAAAGTTGTTCGGTTTGATTTAACTTTTATCCTATTTAATATTTATGGCCCTACAGTGACATGTGATAAAATTAAGCTATGGAAAGAAGTTAGTAATAGCATTCAGTCTCAAAATGATCAAATTATTATCCTAGGAGGAGATTTTAATGTTGTTCTCAAATCTTCAGAAAAAATTGGTGGAATATGCCCTCCACCTAAAATGGTTCAAGATTTTTCACATCTTCTAGTGGATAATAACTTGGATGATGTTAAACCTACCAATGGTTCTTTTACATGGACCAATAAGAGAGAAAATGTCTCCCAAATTGCAATCAGATTGGACAAATTTATTGTCTCACAAGAGTGGAAATTATCAAATATTACCTTCAAGTCTAAAATTCTACCCTACCCAGGATCTGATCATTTTCCCATTACTCTTCAGCTGAACTCCCACGGAGTAGTCAAGACTTTAACCATCAGCCATCTTTCAAATTTGAAAGGATGTGGTTGAGGTACCCTCACTTTCTATCTTTGTTAAAACAATGGTGGACTAGCATCCCATATTGTGCTGGCTCAAAAATGCACCAGTTTGCTAAAAAGATGAAGTGTGTTAATAAGCATATTAAAAAATGGAATGGGATAGTTTTCAAAAATGTTTTTAAAGAAAAAGAGGTAGTAAAAAATAAATTGTCAGAGATTCTTGATAACACTATCAAACAGGGCATGACTTCTGACCTTTTTGTCAAACAAAAGGAACTGCAGATGGAATGGGAAGAACTCTGTAATAGGGAAGAGATCTACTGGCGTCAAAAATCTCATGAATTGTGGCTAAGAGAGGGGGATAAGACCACCAAGTTTTTTCATGCTTTAGCCAAGTAGAAGAGAGCTGTTAATCGCATATTTAGTATCAACAATGTAGATAACGAAAATACTATTTTAGATGCTCAAGGTATTCAAGATGAGGGGATAAAATTCTTTTCAAATCTTCTTCATCCCCCGCATAAACCACCTCCCACATAGGATGACTCACAAATCCTCCTTGAAGCAATACCTTCTTTGCTTTCAGATTCATATAATATTGCATTAATGGCGCCATTCACTATTTTTTAACTTAGAAAGGTGGTTTTCTCTTTGGCTCCGGATAAAGCCCCAGGGCCAGACGGTTACACAATGCTTTTCTTTCAAAGTTGTTGGGATTTCATTAGCCAAGATTTGCTTGGGGTAATTGAAGAATCAAGAGTAAGCAAATCTATGCTAAAATATTTTAACACCACAAATATAGCCATTATTCCTAAGGTTAAAACTCCCAAAACATTTTCAGATTTCAGACCTATCTCACTATGCAATACAATCTATAAAATTGTTACAAAAGCCATTTATTTGAGAATTCAGCATTTGATACCACAAATTGTGTCTCAAGAGAAAGGTGGCTTTGTTCCTTGGAGAGAAACTATGGAAGGGGCATTAGTAGCTCATGAAGTTCTTTATTCAATTAACTCTTCCAAGACCTCAACATTCATTATTAAACTTGATATGATGAAGGCCTATGACAGAGTCTACTGGGATTTCTTGTTCAAAGTATTATGAAAATTTGGATTTTCAAAATCTTGGTGTAGATGGATCAAAGCTTGTGTTTTTGGAGCTTGGTTTTCTATCACCATCAATGGGGTGCCAACAGGGTTTTTTCCATCTTCTCAGGGGGTTAGGCAAGGAGATCCTTTGTCTCTAGTATTGTTTATATTAATGGCATAAGCTTTTAGCAGAATCATCCACCATAAGCATGTTCTTGGTCTTTGGAAATGAATAAAGATTGGGGACTCTCCTATTTCGGTCACACATTCACTTTTTGTTGATGATACCCTACTTTTTGGATCATCAAATGTTCAGGAGGCCAGGAAAATTAAATCTGATCTAGACCTCTATACTGCTGCTTCTAGGCAGAAAATTAATGTGACCAAATCAAAGATTTAAATCTTCAATACCAATCAGATTATTGCTAATATAATTGTCAGCATTCTTGGATTTCCAACTAATCTTCTACCATCTGTGTACCTTGGCATCCCCTTCTTCATGGGCCCTAACAAAAAAAACTACTAGTTGCCAATCATTGATATAATTAAAGCTAGAGTGGCAGCTTGGAAAGCTAGATGGCTCTCTCTTGCTGGAAAAATCCTACTCATTAAAATAGTGCTGGCAGCGATTCAGAATTATTATCTTTCAGTACTAAAAGCCCCTCCTTCAGTTATTCAGACTATTCATAAATTGTTAAGAGAATTTCTATGGTTTGTAAATAAAGATGGAGCAAAGAAAATTCCCCTTATTTCACTTAAAGATATGGCACAAGTTAAAGCTCTTAGTGGGGTAGGAATACATGATTTAGCAAATATAAACAAGGCCTTTGGCACCAAGCTAGTATGGAAAATGCACTCCAACCCAAATAACAAATGGTGCCAAATTATGCAATATAAGTATCTAGACAACAACAACCCTTCTAGAGTGCTCATAATTCTTGATCCCCCGAGGGGCTCGGCTCTATGGGATTTTATGATGTCTTCAAGAGACACAATCACTAATTACATCTCGTGGGAGGTGACTAATGGGGATCTAGTTAAATTTTGGAGAGATTCCTAGAATAGATCCCCACCTTTAATCAATTTGGACCAAATGGAGGGCGTAATTTATATAACTGAATTAGATTAGGGCTGCTATCTAATTGACTTTGTTTCATCAATTTGTTTTTTCTCTAGGAAAGTAATTTGGAAGGATCCAAGGGATCTTCCAATTTCACCACAAGAGCAAGAAAGACTCGAAATTATTAGCAAGGAAGTATACCTCTCAGGAAAGGGTGATCAAATTATTTGGGCTCCAGGGAAAGATGGAAAATATACTATCAGGGAAGACTGAAAAATTATTCAATAGAAAGTAACTTGTAATGTTCCTAATCAGGCCTTCTCTTTCTATTGGAACAATGTCACTCTCCCCAAGGCTGGATGCTTTGCATGGATTTCCTTGAAAAACATGGCTCTTACTAGTGACAGGCTTACTAAACTCAACATTTCATAGCCTTTCAACTGTCTTCTTTGTAAACAAGAGATAGAAACCGGGGATCACCTCTTCCTTAATTGCTTATTTGCCCAACAATGTTGGTTACATGTTCTTGCCAAACTTAATTTTCACATGCCCCTTCCAAATAAGCTATGGGATCTCTTTCAATCTTGGCCTAAACTCCACACTAACTCCCTCTTTTTGGGATGTGGACATGTATTCCATCCCTAGTGGTCTGGGCCTTATGGTGGGAAAGGAATAAGATAATCTTCCATTAGCAAACTTCTACAATTTAGAATGTTCTTAGTTCTATCGAAAAGTCCATTTCAGAAGTGGTAAATAGCAGTCATTCAAAAGTCAAATGCAATCCAATATTGTTTGCTTGGGATAGTGGTATCATACCTGAATGGAAAGGTATCCATATACCTATTGGCTGGTGTCAGCAATCAAATGCAGTTCCCTGTCAAGATAGAGATAAAGCTCATTGGGTTCCACCTTCAACTAGACAAATCAAATTGAACTTTGATGGTGCATCCCGAGGTAATCCTGGGCAATCTGGTGCTGGCATTTGTATTTGAGATCATCATGGTGATGTACTAGCCTTCAAATCAGCTCCCCTTTTGCATGGTTCGAATAATATGGTAGAGGCACAAGCATTGTTTCTCGGGCTAATTTTGGCAAAACAAGCTAGCTTTCACAACATTCTGATAGAAGGTGATTCCATGGTTATAATTACTACTTGCATTAAAAGAGTATCATATAATTGGAAGTTGGCCTATATTCTTCAACAAATATGGATCTTACTAGACTCATTTGATGAAGTCCTTATCTCTCATACACTTCACAAAGGAAATAGTCTGGCAGATCTCTTAGCTAACCAAGGTTGTGATAGTATCCACCAAGAAAGGACCCTTCCAATTGGCAATAGTATCATCGATGATGAACTTCATAAAGTCATCATTTTAGATAAAAATGCTTGTAAATCAGTGGGTAGATTTGACATTTAGTTTGTGGCTTTTTGAAGATGTCACATGACGTAAGCCAGCAGTTCGTTACATGATGCCTAGAGTAATGATTTCTATACGCTCTCCCTTTTTGCAGCTGCCAATTCCTCTCTCACACGCGGGTATATTAAGTTGATTTCCAACTCATGTTCAAAGTACGCTTGCCATGTGATATTTGTGTGCATTTTATATGTTCACCAAGGAGCCATTCATTATACATGAGATGATATTAAAGTTTCCTGCATAGTTTGGTGTTTTCCTCTGCTTATCTGGTTTTAATTCTTTGGCCATTTTCAAACCTGCTACTGTGTGTGAAGACTCCATTATGGATTCCTCTCTTGCCATTTCCCCATGCTATGATTCCTACAAGGCCTTTCACGAGGATTTGTTGCCATGCAACTTCAAAATCCACCTACTCCCTAGGGAAACAAAGCTCTTATTGCCAGCCCATGTGCATGATGCTTCCTTCGACAGAGTATTCATTTGTCACTCACCAATGCTTTGCAGAGCTATCCGGAGAATGATTGGTGAGCATGTTCTTTTCCCTAGGTTGAAACAAATCTTATTTCCATCGCAAATGCTCTCCATTTTTCTTTCAAATATCCTCGACTTGTTGCAATCTATGGAGCTCCTCTTTTTAATAGCAAATAAGGTGGTCCAACCTGAATTTCTTGCGGATAACAAATTAATGCTAGCTATCCATAAATATGATTTGTGGCATGGGAATGCTCTTGTTGGGGGTTTGTTCCCTTGTTAGTTACTGCTGAAGAATCACAAATATTTGATGGTTTATGAATGCATTAAGTGGGCGGTGGAATGCCATAACTTTAGGATTTTGAAATCAACTTTGCAGGTGGTTGCTCATGCTCTCGACAAGGATTTTGAGTCTAACATTAAAAGGTCTGTTAATGCCTTGTTTGATTTTCTAGACACTCCAAATATTCCCTCGTGCCCATCTCTGTTGAAAATGATGTCTGCATCGGCTACATTATATCCCACTCGGGTGTCCCTTTTTCTTGACCTTAATTTGCCCACATTGGCTGGAAGCTCTCCTTCACCCAATGACATTGACTCTTTCTGCTGGTGCAAAAATGAGGATGGCTGGGGTTCACATATGCCAGCTGCCCCACCCAAAGGTTGGGAAAATTCTTGGATTTTCTCTCGGGTCCATCGTCATCATGGAATTTCTAAAACTTGTGATATGGTTGAATGATGCATAGTTGCTGGAAAATTTTGATCAATTCTAGAAATTTTGGTTCCTTTTCTTGATTGCACTTATGGTGCTGATAATGTAATGTTACATAGTTCTTAGGTTTGGTGGATTCATTTTTTTGAATCTCCTTTCCTTCTTCTATCTTCCCTGAAAGAGGGCTTTTGTCTGCAAATTTTAAAATCTGATCTCACTAATATTATTGTATTCGACAATGATTCTGGGGTTTCTTCCTAATTCTTCCATGGATGAGACCTTGAATCAGTTATTATAAATATATTATTGGTGGCTTGTCCACTTTTGTTTTAAAAAAAAAATATTGGAATATCATAGAAAAGCCTTACAACATTCCTAATGACTTGTCTCAAGCTACTATTGATGAAAATAATAAATTAAAGGAGAACAAGATTACAAGGGAAGCTTTGGTTAGTGCCTTATCAGATATAGAATATTCTCATATCTATTGATTGAGGATAGTGCATGAGGTACAAACTAAATTAGAAACTATTTATGAAGGTGATAAGTATGTTAAGTAAGCTAAGTTGCAGGGTCTTAAAGGGAAATATGAAGATATGAAGATGAGTGAAAGAAAAATTGTGCCAACCTATATGCAAAGAATAAATGATCTAGTTTGTTCAATCAAATGTGTTGGTGGTACCTTGAGTGATGCTGAGTTTGTAAGAAAAATTATGAGATCTTTACCCACATGTTATCGTAACAAGGTTGTAGCTATTGAGGAATTGAGAACTATTGGAGACATTTCAAGAGAAGCTTCAGCTGGTAGACTCTATGCCTATGAGATGACTACTCTTGGTAAGGAACTTATGAAGGTTGAAACTACATTCAAAGCCAGTGTGAATTAGTATGAGAAGGGAGAGAGATCCTCTAAAGATAACTTCAAACAGTATGATAAGGAGTGGGAAGATATCATGTATGAAGAAAGGAAGATGGATGAACTTGAAGACTTGATTGCAAAAAAACTACCTAAGGGTTTAGGTAAGTATGAAGGAAAGTTGACTTTTAAATGATTTAACTATAATAAGATTGGTCACATTGTATCTAGATGTCCTAATAAAGTTTCTAAGGAACCTAAGTTCAGATCTTTTCACCTTAAAGGTCATAAAAAAATTATGTTGAAGAAGGTGTGACTGATGATGAATATGATGCTAGTGAAGAAGAGATTGTGTTCATTGTTATTAAATAAGATAATACTAAAGAAGAGAAAGCCTTGGTTTCACGTGTTGATAAAATAAATGAATGGGTCATTGATAGTGGATGTTCACATCACATGACTGGTGATAAAGATAAGTTTTTGAATCTTGAAAACTATGATGGTGTTGTTAGATTTGGAAATAGAAATCCTTATTTTATTAAGGGAAAAGGATCTATTACTCTTGATGTTAAGAATAGTATTGATGATGTCTTGTATGTCAAAGGTTTAAGACATAGCTTGTTGAGTGTTAGACAACTACTGGATAATGGATACTGATTGGAATTCATGGAAGGAAAGTGCAAAATCATTGGAAGCAATGGAAATATAATTGCATCTAGTACATAGACTGTAGGTAATATATTTCATTTAAAAACTATTGAGAACAAGTTCTTGGTTGCTAAGATTGATGACAATTGGTTGTGGAATAGAATATTTTGTCATGTGAATTTTGATAATATGGTGAAAGTTAGTACTACTAATGTTGTAAGATATTTTCCTAAGCTAATGAAGCTTGATAATATGTGCAAAGGGTGTCAATCGAATAAGCTGACTAGATATAATTTTAAGAATAAGACATATTATTCAAATGGAGTGCTAGATTTGGTGCATATTTATTTGTGTGGTCCTATTAAGACAATAATCTATTATGTGAGATGGATATTTTATGTTATTTATTAATGATTATTCAAGGATGATGTGGGTTAAATTTTTGAAAGAGAAATAAGAATTCTTTCAAAAATTTAAGATATTCAAAATGATGGCAGAGACTACGTCTGGACAGAGATTGAAGTGCATAAGATTAGAAAGAGGTGGAGAATTCACACCTAACGAGTTTTATGCTTTTTGTGAAGAATGTGGAATAAAAAGGCAGACTTCTACTCTGCGAATGCTACAATAGAATGGTGTTGTAGAGTGAAGAAATAGAACTACTCTAGACATATATACACTAATACATTTGGAGTGAAATTGCGACGGCCATTTGCGACGGCAGGCAAATGTCATGCGGTTTTGCCCTTTTTTTTTAAATATAGCCCGACACCGTCGCAATTTGCGACGACAATACATTTGTCACTGTCGCAATTGCGACGTTGTCGGGATATAAGCACAAAATTAAAAAGGAACGTTGTCATGTGTGTTTTCAACAGCGCCGTAACCCTCCGCGAAATCACATCAGGATATAAGGGCAAAAAAAATAAGAACGTTGTCATTTGTGTTTTCAACAGCGCCGTAACCCTCCGCGAAATCACATCGGGATATAAGGGCAAAAAAAACAAGAACGTTGTCATTTGTGTTTTCAACAGCGCCGTAACCCTCCGCGAAATCACAGCTACAATTTCTGAGTACGTTGGGTTTATTTTTCTTTTGTCATTATTATGTAATCTGGTATTCAGCTGTTAGAGAGCTAAAATACCTAGAAATGAGGACATATCTATGTTGAATTTATTGTTAGCGGCTTTGGTTATTTAGAAGTTTAATTTTATTTGTTCATCTTTCAAGCACAAACATTTTGTGGACCGTAACGTCTTCATTGTTTCGGGTATGCAGTGAAACAGCCCTAACTTGCAATTGCGATGTTGTTGGGATATAAGGGCAAAAAAAAAAAGGAACGTTGTCATTTGTGTTTTCAACAGCACCGTAACCCTCCGCGAAATCACATCGGGATATAAGGGCAAAAAAAACAAGAACGTTGTCATTTGTGTTTTCAACAGCGCCGAGAGAGATTCCCTCCGCGAAATCACAGCTACAATTTCTGAGTACGTTGGGTTTATTTTTCTTTTGTCATTATTATGTAATCTGGTATTCAGCTGTTAGAGAGCTAAAATACCCAGAAATGAGGACATATCTGTGTTGAATTTATTGTTAGCGGCTTTGGTTATTTAGAAGTTTAATTTTATTTGTTCATCTTTCAAGCACAAACGTTTTGTGGACTGTAATGTCTTCATTGTTTCGGGTATGCAATGAAACAGCCCTAACTTGCGACTACCTTCACGGTACTTGTGTACATTATCATGTTGTCTTTACAGTGATTGTCCTCATTCAAGTGGCAATTACACAAGGGACAGTCACTGTGAGATGTCCTCATTTGTGACAAGGACAGTCACACTTAGGACATCTCATAGTGATATTCCCTTGTGTAATTTCCACTTGAATGTATTGCTATTGAACCACATTAATGCTTTTCTTCTTCAACAAATGAGGACAGTCACTGTAAAGACAACATGATAATGTACACAATTACCAAAAAATGATCTTGTTAATTGATGTAACACTTTGTCTTGCTCACTCCCTATCCTTCACTAGGGTCTCTTTAGGCCAATGTTTTGACTTGATAGGGTACTTAACTATCCCTACACTCTTTAGGTATCTCTACCCAAGATCCCACTCCTTCAACTAGTGCACACCAACAAGAAATACAATGAACTCTGCTCAATATCAATCTAGCTACTAGGACACTCCTAGTCTTGTCTTCACAAATTGAAACACATTCAACTAGAACTTTACTCCATGGAGAGGCTGGCCACTAGGACCTCTATTGGTTTCAATATTACTCCTTCACCTATACTTTTCATCAGTACTTCAATCCGGTTCATCAAACCATGCCAATTGCACCCAAAAATAGGCTGCTAGCAATTAGGCCTTTGTCAAGCCTTTTTGTTTATATTAAGCCACCTAAAGGGCTTAGGATTCAGATGCCCTTTATTGAGAACTCCAAGATATCTAAGGTCTTCTCCTCCTAGATTTTTTGTACACCAATTGCTACAGCCATGCCTGAAAACAAGTATTTTGACACAACTTGGACAGTCTGACTAAGAGTTTGTTTTCTTAGCAGCCAAAGAAACTCACCCAATCTTCTAATTTGACTTGGGGCTTCTTTAGATGTGTGTCTACCTCTCCATGAGATTTTAGTTGAAGCAACCAATGCATTCAACTTGTTGTAATCTTCTTGTAATGATTTGTCATCCCTAACTATGCTCAACTGACTCACCTAGGACATCATTGCAAACATAGAAAATGAGCTTCCCAGGGCCCCTCCTTCCAAACATATAGTACATGGAGTCTCCTCACCCATTCCAAGAGCCCGTACAAAATTGACAATGGAATGATGAGCTAAGACTCCATTTGTTCAACCTGCCTGGTTCAAACCAATGATAGGGTACTTAACAAAAGAATTAACAAACTAGTTGGAATGCTTCAAAACTCAAAAAAAACACAACACAGAATTAAAAAACAACTTGTAATAACTTTTCCAATAGACACTGCGAGCTATCTAATCCATTAATCAACTGAAAACAAAGAAACAAAAAAACTCAAGAATTCACTAAAACCGTGTTACTCTACAAATCTTCTTAATTCCAAATGTTTTTCCCCCCAACCTTTTGCACAGATCGATGGAGGCCTCTTATAGTTGATCTGATGCCTAATTCAATGGTTTCATATAGTTACATAACCATCTTACTCGAAAATGCTCCCTTGCACAAATGTTGTCAATGTTGTGAATGACAACATTGACAACTTGTTACAACCTTTGGGATTTTGGTTCAAAACTTATTGTTCAAACACCATAAGACCCTAACCATGACTTAGTTAGGCTATTTAGACCTCACATAGGCCACTTCTACACTTCTTTTCCCAATTTGACCCCTAAATGCTTCATTCCCACTTTTGCCACAATATTGGTAACTTGGGTACAAATTGGCACTTGCCTTCACAAAGGTCACACATGAGGACATCTCACAGTGATCGATTGTCCCTTGTGTAATTTCCACTTGAATGTATTGCTATTGAACCACATTAATGCTTTTCTTCTTCAACAAATGAGGACAGTCACTCTAAAGACAACATGATAATGTACACTCACTGTAAGGACAGTCACAAATGAGGACATCTCACAGTGACTGTCCCTTGTGTAATTGCCGCTTGAATGTATTGCTATTGAACCACATTAATGCTTTTCTTCTTCAACAAATGAGGACAGTCACTCTAAAGACAACATGATAATGTACACTCACTGTAAGGATAGTCACAAATGAGGACATCTCACAGTGACTGTCCCTTGTGTAATTGCTGCTTGAATTACACAAGGGACAGTCATTGTGAGATGTCCTCATTTGTGACAAGGACAGTCACACATGAGGACATCTCACAGTGATTGTCCCTTGTGTAATTGCCACTTGAATGTATTGCTATTGAACCACATTAATGCTTTTCTTCTTCAACAAATGAGGATAGTCACTCTAAAGACAACATGATAATGTACACTCACTGTAAGGACAGTCACAAATGAGGACATCTCACAGTGACTGTCCCTTGTGTAATTTCCGCTTGAATTACATAAGGGACAGTCATTGTGAGATGTCCTCATTTTTGACAAGGATAGTCACACGTGAGGACATCTCACAGTGATTGTCCCTTGTGTAATTGTCACTTGAATGTATTGCTATTGAACCACATTAATGCTTTTCTTCTTCAACAAATGAGGACAGTCACTCTAAAGACAACATGATAATGTACACACACTGTAAGGACAGTCACAAATGAGGACATCTCACAGTGACTGTCCCTTGTGTAATTGCCGCTTGAATTACACAAGGGACAGTCATTGTGAGATGTCCTCATTTGTGACAAGGATAGTCACACATGAGGACATCTCACAGTGATTGTCTGTAATGTCCCCTTTTTGGCTAACTTGGAAAATAGGAACAATTACTCCACTTCTCAGACTTACTCTATCAGATACTTACAATTAAACTAAGTAATGGAGGTTACTTAAGATATCAACCGCTATTTCAGATTCAATCACAATATGTGTGCAAGATGATATTGATACCAATATGTTTAATAGCACTGTCGGATATAATGATATGAAATATGCTATGAATATGATGTTTCCTATCACTTATAGTGATAGTATAATGATGGTATGTCTGATATAAACAATATCGATATACAATCAATAAGTATTGCTTACAGCAATGTATTTGCTGTGTCTGATATGATGATGTAATTATGCAAATGTGTAATATCGCTGAGTGATATGTTGCTATTTCAGATTCTGAATTATATGCTTGCAACTTCAAATATTGATGTTGTTTCTGACTATCCTTTCTATCTGTGCAATCATGGTGTTGTCTCTGATCTGCAATGATAAACTTGAAACCAAACTGCCAAAGGCAGATGCTCTATTGAGTATATCCAAATATGGATAAGTAAATAAAGTTCTAATGATGCCTTGAGTGACTGACGAGAATGCATTCTTATATTGTCTTTAACAAATGAAGAGATGCTATGAATGAGACATGTCTTGTTTCTTCCTCCATGTCCCTTTGTTAATCACACCTTTCCATAATCCGACAATTCACATAATATTATTTCATTATTTTCTGATCATAGATAACTCCCAGATTGACTCAATATCAAATCTTTTTATGAAGGTAATCTTCCCTAATTGGTAGTGCAACTAGTAGTTAACATCCATTGTGTTTGTATTAGTTTGGTCTAACTATCATTAGTATTTAGTCAATCGATATTAACTCTTGCCTTATCCCATATTGTTATGATGATATCCAATCTTTCTACTCTGATATAAGTCGATATCATTTTCTGATAATTGTCCATTTATTGGTTGATTGCTGGTAATGGAGTTTGATCTTCAAATTGACTTCCATTCCTGTTAATACTTAAGGATACATTGTACTTATTATCCATGACTGATGCCTCATTCATCAATAGCTTGTGATATAATCACTGATGCTTTTGTGTTTCTACAAGATGTGGTTTATCTCAGACAATCGATAATCTTTCAATCCTTTAGTCGATATCCTCCTATGTGGTGTCTATTGATATAGATAGTAGAATTCAATCTAGTTTATGTTATTGTCATGATAACATAGGAAGTGATGGTGCATATTTGCTAGCGGGTCTTCATGTTTGATATTGCTTTATCGGATATGTCATTGTCTAAACTTGTGCAATTAATGATTATTTATAATATATGAATGGTTATCCTTCTTGCTTATCAATACATCTTCTGAAACACATAGCGACCTATCCCTTATTCATATCATGTTGATCTTGACTTCATAGTATTTGGTTCATTAATCATCCTCTCATGGTATCGATGTGTAATGACTAGTGATTGTTGTATCACTTCTTCATTCCTCATCGTGATAGATAATGCAGATGTTTAATGTAGATGTATATCGATTACAGATATTCGATATTGCTTTAAACGTTATTATTATTATTATTATTAATGTTATTGTTATTATTAAATATTATAATTAATGATGTTAGTAATATTAATAATATTATAATAAATATTATTATAGTGATAACATATTGTTTTATATTGAGAGGTTTATTAATATTATTTATATATTAAAATTATTATATCAATAATTGATTTAATATTATTACTTAATATATTATTATAATATAATATATATAATTTATTAATAATTATTTATTATTAATTTATATTATAATTATAATCATAATTATATTATTTATTAATATTTTAATATTATTTAATTAACATATTACTTATTATGCTAACTATATATTATTATTATCTTTTGATAATAATTATATATTATTGTTATATACCGTTAATAATAGATTATTATATATCATCTAATCATTTTATTATTATACTAAGTTCAATATGTCACGGCTCATGACATTGTCCCTTGTGTAATTGCCACTTGAATGTATTGCTATTGAACCACATTAATGCTTTTCTTCTTCAACAAATGAGGACAGTCACTCTAAAGACAACATGATAATGTACACTCATTGTAAGGACAGTCACAAATGAGGACATCTCACAGTGACTGTCCCTTGTGTAATTGCCACTTGAATTACACAAGGGACAGTCATTGTGAGATGTCCTCATTTGTGACAAGGACAGTCACACATGAGGACATCTCACAGTGATTGTCCCTTGTGTAATTGCCACTTGAATGTATTGCTATTGAACCACATTAATGCTTTTCTTCTTCAACAAATGAGCACAGTCACTCTAAAGACACCATGATAATGTACACTCACTGTAAGGACAGTCACAAATGAGGACATCTCATAGTGACTGTCCCTTGTGTAATTGCCACTTGAATGTATTGCTATTCAGCCACATTAATGCTTTTCTTCTTCAACAAATGAGGATAGTCACTCTAAGGACAACATGATAATGTACACTCACTGTAAGTGTACATTATCATGTTGTATTACAAATGGACCTTATGTTGGTCGGGATATAAGTGCAAAAAAAAAAGGAACATTGTCATTTGTGTTTTCAACAGCACCGAGAGAGATTCCCTCCGCGAAATCAAGCAGGTTATCATTTATGTTTTGAACAAAGCGGGTTGTCATTTGTGTTTTGAACAGCACTGAGAGAGATTCCCTTCGGGAAATCAAGCGGGTTGTCATTTGTGTTTTCAACAGCGCCGAGAGAGATTCCCTCCGCAAAATCACAGCTACAATTTCTGAGTACGTTGGGTTTATTTTTCTTTTGTCATTATTATTTAATCTGGTATTCAGTTGTTAGAGAGCTAAAATACCCAGAAATGAGGACATATCTGTGTTGAATTTATTGTTAGCGGCTTTGGTTATTTAGAATGCTTCCCCACAATACTTAATTACACAAGGGACAGTCACTGTGAGATGTCCTCATTTGTGACAAGGATAGTCACACATGAGGACATCTCACAGTGACTGTCCCTTGTGTAATTGCCACTTGAATGTATTTCTATTCAACCACATTTATGGGCCCATTTGGACCACGACACACAGTAGCATCTACAGAGAAGAATATCCCAGGTGTAACAAGTTGTAAGAATATACCAACAGTTCTAAGAAGTTCCCTAGCACGTAGTAGCATCTACAGAGAAGAATATACAACATGAGGGCAGCCACTGTAAAGACAACATGATAATGTACACTCATTGTATGTGTACATTATCATGTTGTCTTTACAGTGACTGACCTCATTCAAGTGGCAATTACACAGGGACAGTCACTGTGAGATGTCCTCATTTGTGACAAGGACAGTCACACATGAGGATATCTCACAGTGACTGTCCCTTGTGTAAGCCACTTGAATGTATTGCTATTCAACCACATTTATGGGCCCGTTTGGAGCACGACACACAGTAGCATCTACAGAGAAGAATATCCCAGGTGTAACAAGTTGTAAGAATATACCAACAGTTCTAAGAAGTTCCCTAGCACATAGTAGCATCTTCTAATTGTCTATACCACTTCACAAGGTATTGTTTGCACACATTGTTTTTGGTTCTTTTGATGACCCTTGTTTTGAAATTGCTATTAGGCCTTGTAGCTTATATGTTTTGATTGCTGGAGAGCTTCTAAAGCTAAGCAAGAAGACCATTGCACGAGTTATAGCCGCGCGCTCAGGTTTGAAAATTGTATATTTTTTAATCTAATGTATATTTTAACTAGACTTTTAGCTTATTTTTGCTGTATATTTTAATCTAAAGGGAATCATGGATGTGAACTTGAAAGAATTTTGTACTTAGTTCTTATGGAGAGAATAGTAGTAGTTTACGGTCTAATATCAAATAGAGTTTTCCAATTACAGAAAGTTAATGAATTCTAATAGCTTATATGTTTTGATTGCTGGAGAGCTTCTAGAGCTAAGCAAGAAGACCATTGCACGAGTTATAGCCGCGCGCTCAGGTTTGAAAATTGTATATATTTTAATCTAATGTATATTTTAATCCTTTTGCCATGTCATGTAATATGTCTTGCCTTGTAGCTTATATGTTTTGAAATTGCTGTTAGGCCTTGTAGCTTATATGTTTTGATTGCTAGAGAGCTTCTAGAGCTAAGCAAGAAGACCATTGCACTAGTCGTAGCCGCGCGCTCAGGCATGAAAATTGTATATTTTTTAATCTAATGTATATTTTAACTAAACTTTTAAAATATTAAAGGATTTAACTAGGTCTAAGAAGATTTGTGTACTTTTGACAATTTTGCTTAGTCACTGAAAGTTGTAGACCGAAGTTTTCATAGCCCAATTTTTGCTTCCTGCGAAGAACGATCATGTCAGATAATATAAGTGAAGAACAAAATAGGGAGACAATCGCTAGATTGTGGTCTAACTTGAAAAGAAAAGGTGATGGAAAATGTTATTGTCCCTGCAAAATTTGTAAGGGCTTAAACCGTAGAAGATTGCTAATCAAAACAGTTAAGAGACATTGTAGGGAGAATGGTCACATTGAAGGGGGGCATGATTATCATCCACTGGTAAGTTGTTCATTATATCATTTTAACAATTTATATACATATGAAATCACTTGATGATGAGTTGAAGATCATGGTTTATTTATGTTAATCAATTTTATATAGGTTGATCTCCCCAGGGAAGTACATGATATGGAGGAACATGGGGGTGCGAATATCCAAGGTGAAGATAATGATCCCATGGAAGATGACAATCATGCGCCAGAAAACACAATTGAAGATGATGGTATAAATACATTGATCCATGACACATTTAGTCCAAGCGGATCTGATCATGATGATGATGATAGCCTTGATGTACCTCTACTTGAGAAGGCATACGAGCCCCTATACAAAGACTCCCAAACAACTCTTCTCTCTGCTGTATTGTTGTTGTTGAACTTGAAGGTTATGAATGGTTTATCCAACATAACAATGTCACGTATGTTAAGGTATGTCATATATGTCTTTATAGTTAACAAAGGGTGAATAATGTACCACTAATATTGTTTATATTAACAACTTATATTTTTTGCTGTAGATTGATAGGCGAGTTTTTGTTACCACCATCAAATATTCTACCTCACTCATATCGAGAATTATCTACTATTATGAAAGATATTGGAATGGAGTATCAAGCAATACATGCTTGTCCCAATGATCATATTATATATTATAAAGAACATGAATTTGCAACACAATGCCCTGTATGTCATATGAGTAGATTTCGAACAGATCGAATAACAAAAAAGGTGCCTCACAAGGTTCTTCGTTACATCCCCATTATTCCACGGATGCGACAATTATTCAGGTGTACTAGCTTGGCACAATTTATGGATTACCATGCATGCAATAGAAGTCGAGATGACATTATTCGAATCCCTACGGATGGTTCGGCATTTATGCACATAGAGGAAAAGTGGCAACACTTCAAAGAAGAACCTCGTAATCTCAGGCTTTCAATAAAGAGGGAGCACATTATGTTGGCAATGATTGTTCCAGGTATTTTATCATTTGATAGTTATTAATTTACATGTACTTACAAATCTTACAGTAAAATGGTCACAATAATTATGTAATGTTACTGTTCATTCAAGTAGGTAAATATCAAGTTAAAGATATGAATGTATATATTGAGCCTCTTATTGACGAGTTGGTGGAGTTATGGAATGGTGTCACTATGTATGACGTGTCTAGACCAATAGGACAAAGACAATTTCAATTCCATGCAATACTTGTATGGACAATACATGATGCCCCAGGGCTAACACATTTTTGTGGTATGTTATAGTGAATTCAAGTTGCGCATGATAATTCTAATTATAAAAATCAACATATTTAATAATCCAATTATATCATTATCTTGTAGGTCTTCAAACAAAGGGAAAATTTGCATGTCCAGTTTGTGGTCCAAAGATGAAATCTCGTCATTCAAAAAGTTTAGGAAAGCATGTGTTTGATGAGTACAGACACTTCCTCCACAGGAATCATAAGTATCGAAGTATGGAAAAACATCTTTTCAATGGGAAACAAGAGACTACATCAAAGCCACGAAGAATGACACCTCGCCTATGGAAGTTGGAATATAATAGAATTAATCGTCAAGGTAATGTCGTTCCACTTAATGGTTTATGTTTGTAATTTATATATTTCTATTGTGATTTTTGTTTACTAATTATGTAATTGATGATCGTGAAGGTCGTCAAGACACTACTGACAACCTTCCAAAGGGACTAAAAAGCTATCCCAGACAATTTAGTAGGTTGCCCTACTACGAGGACCTAAAAATTGTGCATTTGTTTGATCTTATGCATGTTGGAAAGAATATAACAGAGACATTGTGGAAAATACTGGATGGAAGGCGTGACAAAGAAAAAATTGTCAAAATTTGTAATGACATTCATGAATCCAATCATGCACTGAAGAATTTCATTCACTCAAATAGCAATAGAGATCAGATTAATATAAGTGCCCTTCCTTGGTTATTAACGGAGCAGCAAAGTGATGCCATAAAAGAAGTCATACGAAAAATTTGATTTCCCACAGGATTTGCTGGGAACATAAGCAATCTCATATCAAAGAAAAGTGAATTTGGGCCAGGGCTCAAAATGCATGATTGGCATACTTTCATCAAGGTAAGTTATGTTCTTCTGTATTTACAATATATTCATAAACTATGTGTACTATTCATTATGTTATGTTAGAAAATAATGAAATGATTGGTTTATAATTACTGCAGTACGTGCTACCTCTATCTCTCCCAGAGCACTTCAACAATAACATCAAACAAGTGATATATGATCTTGGAAAATACATGAGGTAAGCAGTAATATCTGTTCAATTTGTTGTATATATTTATTATATTCGCGATTTGTTTTTCTTGCTATGTAATCTATTGTATATTATTTTGTAAAGTCTCGTATTTATATATTTTTTGTGACTTGAATCTCTTAATGTAGGTGGTTGTCATCTAAAGAAATCCATAAAGAAGATATAAACTATTGGAAGAGAAGAATTCCTCATTTATTGTGTGAAATGCAAAAGTGTCTACCTCCAACTTTTTTCAATGCACAAGAACACTACCTCATACACCAAGTTGAGGAGATTGAATTGTGTGGACCTGCACACACTAGGTCAATGTGGATGGTTGAGAGGCACTTGAAATCTTTGAAGGCTTTGGTTCGACAAAGAGCACATCCTGAGGGTTCTATGGTAGAGGGATACATGGTATACCAGACTATGGTGTACATTACTGAATATCTTCCTAAGTTTGCTTCAAATATCCATGTAGATCGCATTCAGGATCTCGACCCTTTTAAAAAATTCAAAGGGGAGTACTTGATGGGGAAAGGTAGATTGAGGAAAGTGACAGGTAATGAATTATAAGATGTTATTGTAATAAATTATTTCTTAATCTTCAAAATAAATCGGTTGTAAGTCGTCTATTTTTTTTTTGTACAGTTGCTTGAGAGTGGGATGCACTACATTTGTATATTGCAAACAATCTTGATTGGATGATGGTATGGATTGAACGATGTCAACATTCTGGTCACACATTAACATGGGAAGGTGTATCTTCATTGGTTAAAGAAGCTCATCGTAATGGAGATTCTAATGTTACGCAAAGGGAAATAGATTTAGCATATGGTTTAAGAGATTTCCAGGTACGTACAAAATTATTAATCACCCATATGTTTATCAACTCACGATATAATAATTTTGACATGTTTCACATATTATTGCAGGTTAAACACCACAAGGGTATGTTCTGTAATGGTCAAAAATTTCGCGTCAAAGTGTTGGATGACACGAAGAAAACTTGTGATTCTGGAATAACTGCAGTCTTTCAAGTGACTAATATTTCATCTAGAAATGACTTAGATCCTCAAGAGTCTAAAAATCAATACTATGGAATTTTGGATGATATACTTGAGTGCGACTTTAGTTCCTTCAAATTAGTACTCTTCGTTGTCAAATGGTACAGGCTACGACTTAATCCAAATGATCCTAATAGAACTGTTATTAAACATGATAATGGATTTACAATGGTTAATACAAGGTCGTTTGAGCTAGTTGGGGATGAGCCCTATGTTCTTCCAAGCCAATGTGAGCAGGTATTTTACTCAGAGGTTTCACATAAACCGGGTTGGTCATTTGTTGTTAGACATGAACCGAGAGGAAGGCCGATAAAGTATAATGCGATGGAAGAAGAAGATACCGAAGAAGTAGAAGATGATGTAGATGATGATCACGATCGATAATTATTGGATGATGTTCCTGAGACAAATTTTCATGAAGAAGAAGAAGAAGATGATGCTGCTACTGATGATGATGACGAAGATGATGTTGATGTTGATGATGATGATGTTGATGATGACGACAATGACGACAACGATGACGACGAGGATGACGATGATGACGACGATGACGAGGATGATGATGATGATGATGATGATGATGATGATGAGGATGATGATGATGAAATTTAAAGGTATGCCATCAATCCTTAATGTATTTAATATTCATTTCTTGATAGAAATATATTTGTCTTAAATGGTTACATAGTTTATTCATTATCTATTTAAAAGCTATAAGTGTTATAATGTGTACGTTTTAATGTTTTTAATTTTTATGTGATGCTTATGATGGATGTGATTATGATTATGATGTGATTATGCTCACGATAATTGAATTACATTTGCAGGAAATTGAACCCCTTTCAAGAGCATCCCGCACAGTCTCATGGATCGACAGGGATAAGTCAATACACCTTATAGAAAGTCTATTTAATACACTTATCAATAGTAAGATTGATGTCTTCTAAGATCTCTCCCATTTGCAGGTACCAGCAAATAGGTATTTGTCAGAAGTGTCTTCCTCGAGTGAGGGAAATATAGGAATAGAAGAGGAAAGTGAGACATGCAGTTTATCTAGAATAGGGAGATTAACTAGAGGTCAAAGGACTAGAAGGAAATTCAATAAACACATGAAATTTTTCCTTGCTCAAGGGGGATCATGTTCTTATGATGATGAGACGAAAGGCGACATCGAGGTGCCCTTGAGGTACCAACATCTATAGAAACATTGGGTACCCAAGGAACTTCCTCCAATAAACACTGATTTTTGTGTTAATGAGAGGATATATCGCATAGCACCATCATCATTACATGGTTTGGGCCTATTTTCTATGGATGGCATAAAGGTGTCTTACAACAAAGTTTCTGAATTGATGGAGTATGTTGGACCATGTTACGATTACAAAAGTTGGATGCATATTGTTCAATATAAAAAAAGTATGCGTAGGTATGCACTCTCGGCAAATTATATACAACAGCAAGACAATAATCAAAGTAAAAGTGTGGCTATATACATTGATGGAAGGCCAAAAGCAACAGGGAATATTGCGGGTTTTATAAATAGTACACGACCTGGGTCAACTATAAAGCAACCCAATTGCATATTTGAGGCGCGCGAGGGAAATCGTGTATTCATCTGTGCGATAAAATCAATACGTGCAGGGGAAGAGCTGCTTATTGATTACAATTTGAACCGCATAGATACAAACGAGGCTACTATCATAGGGGTGGTACATACTATTAAACCAACTTCTAATCAATGACTCCAACATACCATTTAGTTATTAAATTTTTGGCTAACATTTTTATACTTGATCTTTGACACAGGGGCACAATATGGAGCAACCGCCCGAAGGTGATGGTGACGATATTCCTAGCTCATCTACACATGAGCAGGTAAAACTCATTGTAATTGTGCAAACTAGATAGAAGCAAAATGTTATTTTTTTTAATGTTATTTTCTTCATTGTTTTGAAGTAATTTTGATAATACTAATACTATTGTTGTCACAGAGGGCCGGTGGTCGAAGAGAGGGAAAGCAACCTGCAGTCCCTCAGGAGTCCCCCCTTGTGGACCCTTTTTTTATTGATTTAGCAGAGACCGATGACCCGATCGGTTCCATTAAAAAGCTGCTAAAGAAAATTCGGAAAGAACTTCTACGTTTGGTATCCATACATCCTCAGACTCAGGAAATAAAAGATAGGGCAGCTGAGTTGTTGCGCACTTCTGAAAACTTTAAAGTAAGTATTAATGAAATTTTTAATTATTACAAGAGTTCAATAATGGTTTTTATGTTATACTCTTTTATGACATTAATTAAAATATGGATGCATTGTCTTTACAGAGTTATTTGCGTAATTTTGAACCCCATTCCCATGATGAGGCCGGTATTGCAAGTGGTTCAGGTAGATCACATGTTCCATTCCCCACTTGTGTTTTCCACTGAATATATATAGGAATGATCATAATCATTGACAATACATGCTCGAACAATCTTTTTTTTTAATGCTCTAACAATCTTGTCCATGCTAGTCCACGCGTTCTATATTTATGCATGCTCTAACAATTTTATTCTTCAGCTCCTTTCCATGATGATATGACAACGCCGCCTCCATCCAGGACAGCCACAAATGTCTTGCCGACTGCCATGTCAACAACACACAGCCTAAATGCACCAACTGTTGCACCATCTACTGGTACACAAATCCCTCTTTTTCTCTCTTTTGTTATGTGTTTAAGTGTTATGTGTTTACGATGTAGATCCCTTGATTGTGTTTGTGCCATGGGTGCTCTGCACCAATTTATTTCCCTTGAAGTATTATTTCTTGGAGGCATTTGATAATGGTTTTCATTTTTTGCAATAGGAGATGCAACAAGTCCCGATGCAACATCATTTCCTGGATGTTCCCGTGTTCCTAGTACGGGAACGGTGAAGGATTGCGTATTGATCATCAGCGACGATGAAGACATTCCCTTAAAAGTATCCAAACTTCCAGGTACTTTAAAGTTATTATTATTCTATAGTGATATAATAGTAATTTAGTTTTTGATCACTCTTCATCGACTAATGATCCCATGATTATTTTGTAGGGAATGATATTTTTTGGCGAAAACTTGGTGACGAGTGTTTGCAGATATTCGGGCCCACCATACGTACATGGTGGAACATCATATCCTAACTAAAACCCCAAACCACTATTTTGATTTCATATCATTGCTAGAATAGTTTTCCTTTTCATCAATTTCTTGAACTATATTAAAGGTAGCTTCTCTTCATTTATGAGTCTAACATGTTTTTTTTTACTTAAAAGGTGGAATAACCAAGATAAAAAGTTGAAGGATGATCTTGTACATAGTATGACCCAGCTTTTTGGACCTCATGCATTCGAGAGAAACAAGCTCCTTGAAAGAGCTGGTTTATGTTTGAAGTATATTAGGGACCAGTACAGGAAATATTTAGAGGTTAACCCAAGGCACGAGCGTCCACCCTGTGTTCTTGAGGCTGAGTGGCAGGGTTTGATTTTGGATGGAAAGTATAAAGCCGACATGAAAAAAGGAATTACGCCAGTAGAGAGTAGAGCAAGGTATGTGATACTTTTGAGAATGTAATTATGTACTAATTAACCTCTAAATTTTTCCTATACTGGTCTCTAACATATTTCAAACTTTTCATAGATTGCCTGACACATCAAAGGCAACAAAGGCAAGATTAGAAAATCACGGGACACACAAGCTCGGCTCTGGTGGTTTTTCCAAACTTCAAGCACGAGTTGTAAGTATTAGTAAATGAAAACTTGTATCAATTTTTTTATATATTGCAAGGAATTTTTTTTTGATCAAACAATGCAAGTAAAATTCACCATACCAAGAAAAAATGTAGGGGTCCGAGTTCAATAGATGCCTCACAGAAGAGGACAAGAGAATTGGCTTCCAACAAGGCTATAGAGCCGTGGCTGAACGGCTACGACCTGAAATCAGTGTGCAAGGTTCAAATAATGATGCATCTGAGCCACAGGTAAATAAGCTAAATGAAATTTATTTCAAATTGAATACTTTACCAATTAGTCTATTTGATGTTAAGTTCTAATATAAAGTGAGTATATCTGTTTTAAGAAAGCAATGATAACAATGTGTAGGATATTGGAATGCAGCCTGACAATCCTTCTACACAATCTATGCATAATGAAGGTTCGCATGATGTGCATCCTAGTGGTGGAGGTATACATTTGCTATTAAAATTTTTATATGTAATTACAATTGGTGTTTGGATTAATGTAACATTTTGTATAGCAACTGTAGAGGATCGAGGGGTCGGTGCTCATGAGCATGTTGAGGTTGAGTCTAGACAAAATGATGTGGCCAGATCAGGTAATTAAAGAGTGCCATAGTTATGTTCTTTAAAATAATTAAATACTTGTAACAATTATAATTAAATATTTTAAATTTAACTCTTTTATTTGTTATTGTAGAGGACCCCCCTTTGCAGCAGCATAGGAATTTGAGATCATCAAGAACAAAGAACAAAACAACTGATGAGGGGGGTATTGATGATAACACTGATGCTCCTCTTAGAGCTTACATAGAAAAAAAAATTAGAAAGAGAAAAAAGAAATGATTGTCATCTAAATACCTTAATTGATAATGACTGAATTTTATGTCTCAATGAATTTAATTATGTGCTAATGAATGTTCATGAATTATGTGTTTATTTTCATATTGATGAATGTTGTGTGTTAACGAATCTAATGTGTTAATGAATGTTATCATGTGATATTGATTGAATGTTACATTTTATTAATAATTGAAAGAATGAATGAATGTTAGATGTTAACGGGGAATGTAGAGTGATGTTAGGGGGAGGGGGGTGGGGCCAAATGAGCTTCCACCTTCACGTGGTTGGCCCTGTTTAGTAGAGAATATTAAACTATATTCTCGAAACAAAGTGAAGCTCAATAAGATAATAAATGAGTCAAAATGGTTATCAAGGTCCTCTATCCATTAGATACTTGTAGTCAAAATGGTTATTAATAAGATACTTGTAGTCAAAATGGTTATCTAGGTCCTCTATCCATTCCATAAGTTCTTCACCATTCAAACTTCCTCCATAACAAGGAATGTGCTCTAGGTTAGTCATGAAGCCTAGCATGGACTCTCTGTCAGATAGAGCCACTATTTCAGAGCCTTTTCTGTGCATTTCCTTCAAGCACTGTACAGTGTACATATGTGAAAGGGAGGGCAGACCAGTGTGGAAGTTAGAGTATTTATATCTTATGCTTTGAGAGTTTATTTGGTAGATTCAAGACACCTTATATCAAAGTTATTCCTTTTTCTTATCTGTTGTTCTGTCAAACCCTCATTTTTTGGGTTATTGCATTCAAATGGCCTTAACTTGCAAATAAACCATAGGATATCCTCTATTCTTTGTAAAATGCAAGTTAAGGGGGTTTATTTTCATATTTTAAAAGCTTTGGAACAGGATACTAAGCCAGAGAATTTCAAGAGCAAGCCCTAGGTCAAGAATCTCAATGTTCTTGACTAGGAGTTGATGGATTATGCAAGATCAGAGGGTAGCGGCAAGTAAAGGACCTCAAACCTTGTTGAATCTAGATCTTTAGAGCATGGTGGACATCTTTAAACTCTGATCTTGGTTTCATGCACCCATTTTCAATGCCTTGTTTTGGAACCCACACCCAAAGGCATGCATTAGGTCTGCAGACTCAATAAGGACATTGATATGCTGGAGTGGAGTCAAGGTCTGGGAGTTGGAGGATTGTTAGAACATCAAAAAGGGTACTCAAAAAACATATAAGTTCATAAGGTCCTTTGTCAAATTGAAGAGTTATTGCTGCAGAACAGGTTTTGGAGACCTACTAGAGTCACTAGGTCTATTTGGACCCGTTTGGACCACGACACACAGTAGCATCTACAGAGAAGAAGTTTGGTATGCAATGGTCTTGAAACCTCCTGAGAAATTCTTGGTATGCATTTGTGTGGTGCAAAAGCTTCGTTGAAAGAGAAAAAGAAGAAAAGAATAGAAATGATTTTTTTTCTTTTTATGTCATATACTGTAACCAGCTACTTATAACTTGCAAAAATTATTATAACCATTTGAAATTGAAACTTAGTTTAATGTGAAACTGAGAACTGCTTTATTAGAGCTTTCTGTGATTTAGATTCAGACATCAAGAACATTGTTTGCCTAATATTGTGATTAATGTTTATTTATTAATATCTCATACTGACAAACAATTGATAATTGTAGGGAAAACGTCATTGGGGGTCTTTGAGGATCCACCAGAAGCCAAGGAGAAAATGTATTCAAATGCTAAAGATGGTGTAACAGTCCTTACAGCTATTGAACCTTGCTGTGTAGATCATCTTCGATTCTCCAAGTTCAACAGTACTGTGGTATTCCTTTGGATACTTCTAATGGTAAATTTCAGACATCAAGTTCTTTTCGTATGAAACTACTACATTTGTAATCTGTAGTTTTAAAATTTTAGTTTATAAATGTTCATCAGCTTTAGTTCGTATGCTACCATTTCAAGTATGATTAATGAAGTTACCTTTATCACAGGATGAAAGTGAGCAGTCAGCATACTGGTACGGAGCTGGCAACATTGATACGGTGACTAGGGCATCGTTTAATGGTGGTATTGTGTTTTCCTGTATTTAGGGCATCGGCCTTTTGAAGCATTGCCTTCATCTTTCTTAAGTCTGAGTTTTAAGTTTGTTTATCTCTCTCGGCGCTGTTGAAAATACAAATGACAACGTTCTTGTTTGTTTTGCCCTTATATCCCGATGTGATTTCGCGGAGGGTTACGGCGCTGTTGAAAACACAAATGAAAACACAAATCCCTTGTGTAATTGCCACTTGAAGGAGGACAGTCATTGTAAAGACAACATGATAATGTACACTTACAGTGAGTGTACATTATCATGTTGTCTTTAGAGTGACTATCCTCATTTGTTGAAGAAGAAAAACATTTATGTGGCTGAATAGCAATACATTCAAGTGGCAATCACACAAGGGACAGTCACTGTGAGATGTCCTCATTTGTGACTGTCCTTACAGTGAGTGTACATTATCATGTTGTCTTTAGAGTGACTGTCCTCATTTGTTGAAGAAGAAAAGCATTAATGTGGTTCAATAGCAATACATTCAAGTGGCAATTACACAAGGGACAATCGATCACTGTGAGATGTCCTCATGTGTGACTATCCTTGTCACAAATGAGGACATCTCACAATGACTATCCCTTGTGTAATTCAAGTGGAAATTACACAAGGGACAGTCACTATGAGATGTTCTCATTTGTGACTGTCCTTACAATGAGTGTACATTATCATGTTGTCTTTAGAGTGACTGTCCTCATTTGTTGAAGAAGAAAAGCATTAATGTGGTTCAATAGCAATACATTCAAGTGGCAATTACACAAGGGACAATCGATCACTGTGAGATGTCCTCATGTGTGACTATCCTTGTCACAAATGAGGACATCTCACAATGACTATCCCTTGTGTAATTCAAGTGGCAATTACACAAGGGACAGTCACTGTGAGATGTCCTCATTTGTGACTGTCCTTACAATGAGTGTACATTATCATGTTGTCTTTAGAGTGACTGTCCTCATTTGTTGAAGAAGAAAAGCATTAATGTGGTTCAATAGCAATACATTCAAGTGGCAATTACACAAGGGACAATCGATCACTGTGAGATGTCCTCATGTGTGACTATCCTTGTCACAAATGAGGACATCTCACAATGACTGTCCCTTCTGTAATTGCCACTTGAATGAGGACAGTCACTGTAAAGACAACATGATAATGTAAACATACAATGAGTGTACATTATCATGTTGTCTTTACAGTGGCTGCCCTCATGTTGTATATTCTTCTCTGTAGATGCTACTATGTGCTAGGGAACTTCTTAGAACTGTTGGTATATTCTTACAACTTGTTACACCTGGGATATTCTTCTCTGTAGATGCTATTGTGTGCCGTGGTCCAAACAGGCCCATAAATGTGGTTGAATAGCAATACATTCAAGTGGCAATTACACAAGGGACAGTCACTGTGAGATGTCCTCATGTGTGACTGTCCTTGTCACAAATGAGGACATCTCACAGTGACTGTCCCTTGTGTAATTGCCACTTGAAGGAAAAAAGCATTAATGTGGTTCAATAGCAATGTATTCAAGCGGAAATTACACAAGGGATAATCACTCTGAGATTTCCTCATTTGTGACTATCCTTACAGTGAGTGTACATTATCATGTTGTCTTTACAGTGACTGTCCTCATTTGTTGAAGGAAAAAAGCATTAATGTGGTTCAATAGTGATGCAGAGTAGTCAGGGCTTTTAGAATATACAAATATACATCCTTAACTCTCATTCCACCAAGGAAGAAGGAATTCCAATGGTTGAAACGTGAGTTAAGGTCTTTACATCAGTCAAACCCTGAAAATGAGGGTTTGTAAACAATGCACAGAAAATTTGAAATAACTTAGATATAAAACAAAGAGAATCAATCAAACCAACTTCCAAAGCATCAGATGTCACTATTACAACTTCCAGGCAAATTTTATCATCCAACCACCATCCGTACAGCCGTACAGAGTTCATTTTTCACCAGAAATGCACTAAAACAGGGTTATTTTTATTTTTTATGAAAGCAAAATGATTACAATACTGGTTCTCTGTCTGTCTTCGACCATTTGAAGCCTAAAATAGGCTCTCCAAATGTTGGTTCAACCATCTAGGTGGTTAGAACAGTTTATCCAACAAATGTCAACTTTGCTAAGCAACTTTTAAAGTTGCATTACAACTTTGCAAACAACTTTGCCGAGAAGGTTAAAAATGTGTTGTGAAACTTTAGGAACCTTATTAAAGTTATTTTGGACCTTCAAACTTATTAACAACATCTAAAAGACACCTAATAAACACTTACTATGCTCATTTCATCCAAGGACTCAAAAGATGCCCAAGGTTTATAAGTCACCAAGGGGTCTTGTGTCCAACAAGTGGATGTTTATAAGGAGATAAAATCAATCCTTAATATTTATTACAAACCAAGAAAACATCTAAAACTCCTATTCTAATTTATTGTCATTCAAAAAGACTCTGATTTGTCATTCAAAAAGACTCTGATTTGTCAATCAAAAGGACCTTTCACCAGTCAATCCTTCAAAGCTCCAAGGTGAAAATCTTATGTTCTAATTGATAGGATTTGACTCCTTGGCTTCATGTCAACTCTGTTCAATCATGGTGTCTTTGGCTTGCATTAGGGATGCCCCTGCATCAAATAGCAATGCATTCAAGTGGCAATTACACAAGGGACAGTACATGCCCATTAAAGTTGGTGTTTTGTTATCCAGCATGACAATGGAGACAACATACTCTGTGTCAATTTTACTGATCAAATTTCCCTCTGCCAGGCAAAGCAACAATCTGGGTATGATAAGGTGAAATTTTGTAGTCCTTTTGGGTATGATAACAGTTCCAGTTTCCAATAAGATGGTTCATTTTTATAATCTAGCTTCAATTTCTCTTGTGAAAATCTTTTTTTCATTTTATGGGTGGTAAAATATAATTATTATGCTAGAGGTGTGTACTTATGGATGATAATGAAAAAAAATGATAAGATTTAAGACTCTTGTTTTTTTTTAAAATAGCAATTTAAGTTTCCTTCTATTATAAATTACTGTTTTTCTATTTTTTAATGTATCTTTCCAAATCTTTTATATCAATTTTATTTATGAAATATAAATATATTAATAATGTTTTAGTGTTTTTAGGATTAGTTTATATCAATTCTATGTATCATCATTCGTCATTCAATTGTCAGTATTATTAATTTAGACTGTGCAATTGTAGAACTACTCGAATATGGGTTGGATGGATACTCAAGCAGGGGAACCCTCCTCAAATATCTCAAGCAGTGAACTTGGAAAAATGTGTCCTGAAGGAACCCTTTCCATCAGAGAGATAAAAGTACAAACAAGTAAAAGAAGCAGGCTCTGCAAATATGTTTTTGAGAAGAAAAATGATAGATTATTCGAGTATGGTTCATGAGGTATATCTAAAAAGACATTTTTTTTCTTATTATAATAAAAGAGGAAGTTGTGAATGTCAAAGTTGAGTGAAACAAAAATTATTTTCATCAAATTTTGTTAGGCTTGCTTTTGGGAATAGTTTCTTACAATATTGCTATTAAGATTTTTATTGTGTAGTTTTTAGATTAGGTTTATAAAATTATATTTCATGAGTAGTGATTCATATTAATCAATTAACGATACTTTTGGAAGGTATTTTCAATGTGTCAAATTTTGATATTTTTACAAGAATTAGATTGTGTAATTTTTTTAATTAAAGTCATTGACTCATATTTCATAAATAATAGTTCTCATGAATCCATCTCTTATAAGATTGAATAGTCTATTTAGGAAGTATTTCTGATAGTATGTCAAATTATGATATTACTATTACCATTAGATTGCATGGCTTTGAAGTCAACCTCGTTGACCCATATTCTTCTCTGTAGATGCTACTATGTGCTAGGGAACTTCTTAGAACTGTTGGTATATTCTTACAACTTGTTACACCTGGGATATTCTTCTCTGTAGATGCTACTGTGTGCTGTGGTCCAAACGGGCCCATAAATGTGGTTGAATAGCAATACATTCAAGTGGCAATTACACAAGGGACAGTCACTGTGAGATGTCCTCATGTGTGACTGTCCTTGTCACAAATGAGGACATCTCACAGTGACTGTCCCTTGTGTAATTGCCACTTGAATGAGGACAGTCACTGTAAAGACAACATGATAATGTACACAAGTACCATGAAGGTAGTTGCAAGTTACGGCTGTTTCATTGCATACCCGAAACAATGAAGATGTTACGGTCCACAAAACGTTTGTGCTTGAAAGATGAACAAATAAAATTAAACTTCTAAATAACCAAAGCCGCTAACAATAAATTCAACACAGATATGTCCTCATTTCTGGGTATTTTAGCTCTGTAACAGCTGAATACCAGATTACATAATAATGACAAAAGAAAAATAAACCCAACGTACTCAGAAATTGTAACTGTGATTTCACGGAGGGAATCTCTCTCGGCACTGTTGAAAATACAAATGACAACGTTTCTCTACATTATCATGTTGCCTTTACAGTGACTGTCCCTTGTGTAATTGCCACTTGAAGGAGGACAGTCACTGTAAAGACAACATGATAATGTACACTTACAGCCCGTGTACATTATCATGTTGTCTTTAGAGTGACTATCCTCATTTGTTGAAGAAGAAAAGCATTAATGTGGCTGAATAGCAATACATTCAAGTGGCAATTACACAAGGGACAGTCACTGT
Organism: Chamaecyparis obtusa; assembly: GCA_027943335.1. Lineage (NCBI taxonomy): Eukaryota > Viridiplantae > Streptophyta > Pinopsida > Cupressales > Cupressaceae > Chamaecyparis > Chamaecyparis obtusa. The sequence continues at coordinate 89,889 of BSBK01002084.1, read as the reverse complement.
GAGATGTCCTCATTTGTGACTATCCTTACAGTGAGTGTACATTATCATGTTGTCTTTAAAGTGACTGTCCTCATTTGTTGAAGGAAAAAAGCATTAATGTGGTTCATTAGCAATGTATTCCCAGCATCTGTACCTGCATCTCTCTTATATACTACAAGTTACTTGCCATCAGAAATTGCAGTTCCCTCACGTGACATTGATGGTGAAGTGTTCTTTTCAAAACCATCATCTATGGTTACCAATGCTCCTGTTTTAGGCAATAAGTTTGTTGCATTCCATGAGCCATTGGTCAAGTTTCTTCTACGAGCTTCTGATGCCTCAAAATCTAAGCAGCGCCTACGCATGCCTCGTTGTGGTTGATTATCATTCTGTACATGAATTATAATGAGTAATCAGTTTTGGGCCTTGGAATCTTGTATGTAACATGCACAGGCATTTCATAGCTAAATGAATCTATTTAAAAGCATCAACTTTTCTTACATGATGCTGGATACATAAGTAGAACAAGCGTATATCAAATTGGAAGCAATCAGAACTCCACAATGACATATTATTTAGAGTACTCTTCAGTTTAAGTAATAATGCATATATTGACACTGTAAAGACAACATGATAATGTACACTCACTGTAAAGACAACATGATAATGTACACTCACTGTAAGGACAGTCACAAATGAGGACATCTCACAGTGACTGTCCCTAGTGTAATTGCCACTTGAATGTATTGCTATTCAGCCACATTAATGCTTTTCTTCTTCAACAAATGAGGATAGTCACTGTAAAGACAACATGATAATGTACAGTCACAAATGAGGACATCTCACAGTGACTGTCCCTAGTGTAATTGCCACTTGAATGTATTGCTATTCAGCCACATTAATGCTTTTCTTCTTCAACAAATGAGGATAGTCACTGTAAAGACAACATGATAATGTACACTCACTGTGAGTGTACATTATCATGTTGTCTTTACAGTGACTATCCTCATTTGTTGAAGAAGAAAAGCATTAATGTGGCTGAATAGCAATACATTCAAGTGGCAATTACACTAGGGACAGTCACTGTGAGATGTCCTCATTTGTGACTGTCCTTACAGTGAGTGTACATTATCATGTTGTCTTTACAGTGGCTGTCCTCATTTTTTGAAAGAAAAAAGCATTAATGTGGTTCATTAGCAATGTATTAAATTAATTTTTTTTTTTAATCCACCCACGGGCGTCGCAATTGCGACGGCAACCCGTCGCAATACGATGCAGGCGCCCGTCGCAATTGCTTGGGAGGTCCGTCACGATTGCGACGGCCCTCCGAAGCCATGCGACGGGGGGGCGACGGCCATGCCGCTAATGAATCTTAGTCACATTGCGACGGGATATGTGTCGCAATTGCGATGGCTACCCATAGACGTCGCAATTTGTGAATAAAAAATAGCGACATCTATGGGTGTTGCTATTGTGACACATAGCTATCACAATTGTGACACATAGCCGTCGCAAAATGCCCCCAAATGTATTAGTGCTAGGACTATGATGATTGAAGTAAATATTCCCCACATCTACTATAGAGAAGCAATGAGCACTGTAGTATACACTCTGAACCAAGTGTAGATAAAACAAGGAACCAATATGACTCCCTATAAAATTTTGTTTGGTCATGTTCCTGTAGGATTTGACAATACAAATCCAAAAAACCTGAAGATCACCTGCATACAAAAACTTGTTACAAGGAAGTAGAGACAAGAAGATGGCAAGGGTTTGACTCAAAAATATGAAGAAGAAAATATCCTCAAATAATGAATGAATAAAATATACAATGGATCAACCTTATAAAGGAGATTGAAAGCCTCGAAAGGAAAACCCTAAAAAGAAGAAGTACATGTAATAATTAGTTTAATTATTACATGACTAATGTATGCAAGTTTATATTAAAACAACTAGTGCATGAGTTTAAAACAACTAGTGCATGTGTGTTTAAATATAAACAACTAAAGAAAAAGAGTTGACATCTTAAGAAGGGAGTAAAGTTAATTAATATAATTAATTAATTTACTCTAACACCCCCCTTAAGATGAGCAACAATGTAGCTACAAATAATGCAAGAAGAAAGCAAAGGAAACTATAGTGCTAAAAGAAAAAAATGGGTCCCGACAACATGGCCTGATGAGGTACCCATGTACAAAAGAGAGTCTCTATAGAGTGGAGAAATAGAGAAAACCACATGGGAAAAACTCTACTCCAAAAAGAGACAAAAAATAGTCTGAAGGACTAAAGAAGCCTCCAAAACTAGGGATGTTCTAGAAAATAGGAACAAAAATGAACATGTAGAACATCACTGAAGCAAGAAGATGCAAACTCTGTCAAGAAGTAACTATTGATCTGAAGATCCTCCACTGAAATAGATCATGACCAGGTAGAGAAGATTGTAATCTATATGAGTGCCCTCAAATGACACTACTCAAATCAGGAGGCAAACAAAGCCAAACAACTGAACTTGAAGATACAGATGGTATAAAACACCAAAGCCTGAAGAGCTAATCAATCAAAGATGGAAGAGTGCCTCTAAAAATAGGAAAGAAAGAGTGTCTATATGGTAAATGATCCATCTCACCGAAATTCATAGGTACCCAGCCACTGCATCCGCCTAGTACATAGGAACAAATACTGAATACATAGCTCACACTATCGAACCAAAGAAGTGTGTGTGTGAATTTTGTACCTAGCTGTAGACACAACACTTCAGTAAAACATTAGAGGTTAGTTAAAATCAAAATCATGCAATGAAATGGAAACTAATCTAACCAGGCGATTTAATGCAAGTATGATATTCTCAGATTGGACCGAGATCAGTGACCTTGATGACACCTAAATGAAGGATTTGAATGGAGAATCTAGATATGAGATGAATGCAAATTAATCTATATTTTTGGATTTTCTATGCAAATAAGATGAAACAAATTGATATGAATCTATTCTATATGAGAAACTGATATAACATGCAATTAATCTAACAATGATATGCTATATGATATGAATGCTTAAAACAATGAAAATCTCACAATAGCTTGGATTCGCAAAGCTTGATTCTTCGATCACCAATTTGCCAACATGAGGATGCAATTCGTGGATGGATCCAAAATGAAGAGCTGAGGCCTTAATTTATAGAAATCCAGGACTTTGGAGGTGCATGGAAAAAGCCATAAATCACTCTTGATAAACTCGGGTTGATTTTTGAGTTATCAAGAATTAAGAAATAAATTAACTCACAAAATCATGCAAATCAGCTTTTTTTATTTAAATCAGAAGTTGATATCAGCTTTCAACTCAAAAGAGAGTTGAGTTTATTTTTAAAACAACTTGAATTGATTTTCTGATTTAAAGTTTAACTATTTTTTGGATGTGCATAATTAATTATGAATTAATTTAATAAATAAAGTGATTTATCCTCAACTTAACTGATTTTAAAAATATCACAATTGATTTATGGGTTAATCAATTATTAAATCAAACTTTTATTCAAAAACTATATTATTAAATTTGACAATTGACATTAATTAATTAAATAAGAATTTAATCAATTAGTCATAGGATATTTGATTTATTGTCAAAATTTAAATAATACAATTTAGGAATAGATATAATTAAATCCAATTAAATAATTAAGTGGCAGTATTAAATCTAATTAATTAAATATTCAAAATATTCAATTAGTCAAACTTTAGGATAAATAGGATTTATCACCAAATAATCATTAAATTAAAGATAATTAGGATAAATAGGAATAAGGAATATTCCCCGATGTAGAATTTAGGATAATCAATTAAGATTCGATAATGTGCCGATGTGCCTTAGGTTAGAACTTTGATGTCGATTCGTTCGATGTGTTGATATAGGAGGTTAATGAACCTATAGCCCATTTTTGGGATATTACATTTTGCCCCTCTTTGAGTTACTATGCGAAGCGCGGTGGTTCAAAGACAGTCTGTGTATGCTGTTGAAACTGATGTTTGAAATTGAAATTGATATGAAACGGAAATTGATTGAAATTGATATGAAGATAATAGGTCCTGAATGACCAAAGATAATGTTAACTATAACAACAATGAACCGATGATTGCGAAGAAGTGTCAAAATGCTTGATTCTGAACCTTATAATTGTGAAGAAGTGAGTGACCGATTCCAAACCCGATTGTCAATAAGAATCACATTGGTATCACATCTGAACCCTTTAGTTAGGAAGAACCAAGGAAATAACACTAATGAACTGATGGTTACAAAAGACTGATACAGTTTACAAGATTAAGAGAATACCAGATTGATATGGATCTCGATGAATCTGATATGCCCTGAGCGATGATTGATTTGCCCCAAGCGATGAGGTCTTTTTGATGAATCAGCAATGCGACGTGGTTGTTGTCTTGATTACTGAGGAAAGATATGATTTCAAATTTAGATTATAGACTTTGAATGATGTGCAATACCAGGCCCCCTTCGGGATAAAAATTGAAATCTGACAAGAAAAGTCAGCATTGAATAGTTCAGAAGCATGTTAATTGATGTAAGAAGTGGTTAAACATGTTTGAGAATGCATTCTACATCGTTTGAGGGTCCAAAAGACCAAGTTTAATAAGGTTTGACAATGAGTTGACCATGGTTGACCAAGTTGAAATTTTGATAGTTTGATGTAAGATAATTAGTTAAGTTGAATACTGGATTTCTGTGATGATTGAAGGTTGATTATGCAAGCAATAGACCATCCTGGGTCTGAAAATTTTAAATCATAATTTTGACATATTAAATGATCTCAGATTTTGATTTTGATCCCAAAAATGGGTTCAAAACGTCAAAATTAGCTAGGGGTGCAATTTTCATGAAAAACAGAGCACTTTTGAAAATTAGGTCAAAAGCTATATAAAGGCCGGAAGGGTCATTTTCAATTCATTTCAACCTTTTGACTTTAGAAATCTTGTGGAGCCCTCTGAGTGAGAAAATGAGCAAGAAAATGGTAGAACTAAAGGTACCTGTGAGTTCGCATTGATTTGAGCGTAGCCGGAGTCACCAGAGACCGTGACAATACGAACATCCGGTAGGTGGACCTCTTTGCTTCACTAAAAAGTCAATTTTTCCATGATTTATAGCCTTTTTAGCATTTTTCATACGCTTTTTAATTTTGAATTTTTGAATGCATGGAAACTCGTCTGACTCTCCAGCGAGACTCGTATGACTTTTGAACTATAGATAGGTTGTCGTTTCATTAACCCCCAAGACTCGTATCAGAGGGACCCAAGAGTCGTACGACATTTTGTTAGGTCCCTCATAACTCGTACGAGGAGGAATACATTATCGTATCACTATGCTTTGTTGTATGGTATGATGTAGAAACTCGTACGACTTTCCCTGCCAGTCTGAAATGTCGTATAAAAAAATAGTGAGCCAAAAACTCATTACTAGGTCAAAATTTTTATTTTCATGATCTCTTAGCCTGATTGCTGACCTTTTAACCTACCTTGTGAAATACTGAACTACTTAATTCTTTCCCTTGTAACCCGTTTTGTGACCAAATTACTGATAGGATGCCATGTTTCTATACTATGTAGGTCATATATCTAGATGTTCATGTACGAATTTCACATCCTGCTACGTAGAGATTATGTGTGTCATTGCCATACCCTATGAGGGTACACCTTGCTTCCTGTGGATTTGAGTACCTCATTCATTGACCCGAGATTAGGGTAAATCACAGACTTTTGACTCCTCTGATTGAGAGATTTCATTCGAAGACCCAAACATTCCACTTGCCGACTGGGGAGATCACTGTTACCCTTGAGGATGTGTATCATATACTACACATTCCTTTCCATGCAGGCCAGTGGCCAGAGTATGTGAGTTCGGGGAACTCAGGTTTATTAGCATTTAGACATCTCTTTGGAGATGATACTCAGATGACTGCCTCCATTTCTTGGGAGACCTTAGTACAATGTTATGGACAGACACACCGGCTAGAGTGTATTATTGTCAAGATGATAGGAGGGATTATCATGTCTGACCATCAACAGAATGGTCTATTGATGCACTGGGCCCTGATGGTTGCACATTTGATGGCGACACATTCTAAGTTGGCTTGGGGTCAGTGTCTTTTGGCCCATATGTTCTCTGAGATGCACAAGGTAGTGTATCAGGAGAGCAAGTCTTTTGCAGCTGGAGCTTTAGTCCTACAGATCTGGGCATGGGAGCATATCCTAGTTTTGAGACCAGTATGTACCTCGCAGAGGCAGCCACAGGAGCCTATTATTTATATATATGCTAGATATGTCATACAGGGATGGATGGGTCATGTGGAGTACTAGAGGTGATGCCTCGATGATATGACTTTTGTTCGATGGAGACCATATGTGGGTATAGAGCCTTGGCCTACTGCACGGGATCAATTTAGTTTCTTCTTTTAGAGTCGTGTGCTGATCGGGAGATCATCCTCCACTTTAGAGATATTCATTATCACCCAAGTGTGGCGGTAGTATGGACGAGTGCAGGATGCACCAGAGGATTATGCCACGTATGCTCGGATAGCTCATGAGCTTGGACTCGGATGGACCATGAGGCTCTCTTATTCTTTGTGTTCATAGGAGTACAATGCTATTGTTGACAAAGATTGGGAGTACATACCAGATGTAATTGATGCTAGAGTTATAGACAGATTCATTGCCTAGCTTGCTGACCATCCTATCCACATGTTCTCAGATCTGAAAGAGCTTATACCCTCCATGAAGGAGGCTATGGATGTTACCAAAGCACCGATGAGACCAGGTCCTAGACCTACACAGATTCCTATTGTGCATCCCACACCTCTGAGACCTAGAGCAATGGCTCCTCTAAAGAGACCATCAGGACAGATGAGGCCCCCTCATCCCACTAGTTCCACAGCAGGTAGATCTATAGGTTCTCATAGATAGACTAGGGGGGAGGGTGGTACTCTAGGGAGTGTTGGCATAGCTGATGAGGTACTTGTAGCAGAGCAGGTTGTGGGTTGTGGTACTGATCTGATATCAGAGGATACATGATTTGAGCTAGGGGAAGAGGTTAGACATCGTAAGGCACAAAGAGCAGAGACCACGGAGCAGACTGCCCCAGATACTGAGATGCCAGTAGCCGATGTTGATCCTACTATTCCTCTTACTCCATAGGAGACTATCAAATGACTCAGATTACAAGATAGGGACCTAAAGGTTCGTAGTGTGCGGTGAGGGGAGAGATATATAGAGGCCAATAGATAGCACACTGAGCTTCGTGCAAAGGTGCAGAGATTACAGGATGAGGTGATTCATCAGACCGCATGGGTAGCTTACTATGTGTCCACATATTACATTGTTGTTCCTACTACATAGAGAGTCACTACATACTCTCAGTACATGATGGCATCAGAGGGAGCCAGAGCACCTAGAGTAGAGGCAGTACCGGATGCACCACCTCCACCTCCACCAAATGCAGAGGATCAGGTTGACAACTAATCTATTTTGATATGTCTTGATATAATGTGCTCTTTTTTATCATTGATATACTATTCTGACTTTGATAGCTCACATGAGCATATTCTTTTGTACACTATGCCAGTAGTACACCCCTGACTAGTTCAAGATTTTTGAGATATATATGAGATCGATATTTTGGTTATGACTTCATTTGTACTTGCCATGTTTTCAAGTTGTGATTATATCATGTGATGTTTATGCTATGAGTAGTGTAGAATGTATGTATGGATATATGCAATGCAATGATTTCTGTCACATGTATGGATGTAATGCAAATGTGTTTTGATTATGAAAAGATGTATGTATGATTTTATGCTTATGCACATGGATGTATTGTAATGCAATAGGTGGTTATGATATGAAATGTAAATGCAATAATGCACATGATATTTTTTGGTAGGAATTGATGAAGACAAGTACTCAGTCTTATGTCAAAAGGATGTTTAACCTAGGAGGCTAACTGCTTGCGGTTCTATGAAGAGACCTTCGAGTTAAGTGTCAGCTCTTATGAGATTTGAAGAGGTGATAGAAGAATTGTTTAAGCATTGAATTTTATGTAGCCATTTATGAGATCATGCAAACATGCAAAATACAAAGAAACATGTAAAACTATAATCTAAGACCTAGGACCTAGTCACTGATCATGTGTCGGTCAATTTCATCATTAAATTTTTAGGTAATCGGATAAATCAATACAATGCCCACTAGTTATGAAACCATAGACATATGAATATCAATTTGTATGTGCAGGAATCAATACAACACCCACTAATTAGGAAACCATGGATATATGAATATTGATTTTGTTTTCAAAATGTCAGATCAGATATAAGCACCAAGGCATAGATGCTAGGATGACCTGAATATCATTTCCATTTTGATATTGCAATTTGTATAAGCATCAAAACATAGATGTAGTGATGACCATAATACACCTTGCATACAAACACATCAAACAGGCAAGAGATCAGTCTAAATCCCATGTGAATTACCCATAGTGACCCTTTATCGTTCACATCCTTAGGTAAGATCGCATTTCACAATAGGAGAAAGAACTCACTCAAAAAAAAGACAATAGTTAGATCAAACTTCCTTGAATTTTTTGGGTATCAATGGTTGAGGTACGCATGGCCATCCAATTCGAGATAGAGGCTCTTACAGTCGGACACCATTTCAATCCAGAATTTCCAAAGTTGTTAGATTTTCACATATAAGAAGAAAACAAAGAAAAGATTATGTCCCTAGTCATCACTCTCTAAATCCTGTAAAGGACATCATCGAAGAGCTTGAGTGGACACAATATGCAAAAATCTCAACGCGAATCAGTAAGCATACAAGGAGATAAAAGCATGTAAAAAGCATAGATCCTTTTTAGTTTGATGTTTGATTGCATTGTTGTAGATGCAAAATCCTTTCTGGAGAGGAGACTGACTAACTGACTCGGATGAGGCTTCAAAGGACTCTTACTGGATATGACTCATCTAAGATGTACTGAAAGCCATAAGATATGACATTGGTTGCCCCCAAGTTTGAACATTGATAGGATACAAACGCTTGAGCTGATTGGTGTACAAACCAACTTTATTGAAACAAGGATATATACAGACTAAAGCAGACTAAAAGCTGGGAAAGACCAAGATTGCGCTGATAGATGAAGTGTTTTGAAACAAGTGGCACCTATTTGATGAGTTTTCACCATCTTGGCAGAGATTCTATTTTTGCTACCAAGGCGCCTGTTTCTAGGTTTTCACCAAGGCACTTTTTCTTTTTCTCATTTTTTTATATTTTTCATATTTTTTCAATTTTTTTGTGAATCATCAAGGTGCCTATTGCTAGGTTTTCACCAAGATGTTCATTTTTTCAGGACTTTTTCCAATGTTTAAGATTTTTTCAAGACATTTTACCATAGACTGAATGCCTTAGGCGTAGAATTTCTTCAGATGGATAACATTGATTGGTTCTCGAAGCCATTCTCCTTTAGTCATTGAGATTTGATAGGCACCAGAGCCAAAAGTAGTAGTGACAACAAAGGGACCTATCCAGTTGGGTTCAAACTTCCCCTTGTGTTCTCGATGTGATTGATTTTTAGGATTCTCTCTCAAGACTAGATCACCAACCTAAAATTCTCAGTGTCTGACATTCTTGTTGTAGCCTCTAGACATTCTTTTCTGATATACTCTGAGATGATCATATGTTGCTTGTCTGCACTCATCTAGTAGTTCAAGTTCTTGCAACCTAGACACTTTGTAGTCATCATCAGTTACTAGACCATGCATTCTGATTCTTAGTGATGAGATTTCAACCTCAATAGGTAGTACCACTTCAAACCCATAAACTAAAGCAAAAGGTGCAGCCCTAGTAGGTGTTCTGATACTTGTTTTGTAGGCCTAGAGAGCTGGATTGATCATGAGATGCCAGTCTCTTCCTATTTTATTAACTGTACGGTGTAAGATTTTCAATAGATTCTTGTTAGAAGCCTCTGCTTGTCCATTCCCTTGAGGATAGTAGATAGATGACCAATGTTGTGTAATCTTGAATTTAGCACATAAATCATCTAGATATTTGTTCTTGAATTGTCCACCATTATCTGTGATTATGGAATGAGGTATCCCATATTTGCATATGATATAGTTCAATATGAACATAGATATTTGTTTTCCAGTTTCTTGTGTCAAAGGGACTGCTTCTACCCATTTTGTAAAATAATATGTAGCTGTGATTATATGGGTATGTCCATTAGAAGAATGAGGATGTATAGCTCCTATAAGATCAAAGGCCCATTGATGAAAAGGCCATTGTGTAGTAAAGGGAATTAGATCTCTCCCTGGAGCATGAATTAAGTTGCCATGCACTTGGCACTTTTGACAATTCTTAGCAAACTTGATAGACTCTTTCTCCATTTAAGGTCAATAGTACCTAGCCCTAATAAGTTTTTGAGCTAGTGTTAAACTGTTTGAGTGTGACCCAAAAATACCATCATGGATTTCCTCTAACGCATGTTGAGACTCTTCCTATTCTAAACATCTAAGTAGTGTACCATCTAGACCTCATTTGTATAGATCGTGACCAATGATGACATATCAGGAGGCATTACAGATAAGGTATCTCTTTTCATGGCAGTTGAAGGTATCAGAAATGGTTTGGTCTTGGAGATAGGAGAATAAGTTTTTGTATCAGGATGAATCATGACCAAAAATAGTGCAGATCATGCGGGTTTTAGGGGAATCATATGCAGGATAAGATAGTGCTTCCACCAGGAACTCGTAGTGTAGCTCATGTTCAAGCTACTGTAATAAAGTAGATAGCGTTGTCATTGCATCGGCAACCTTATTCTCTGTTCTAGGTATTTTCTCAAATGTGATAGATATGAAATACTTCTTTAGATCATCTACCATTCTCTTGTATGGGATGAGCTTTTCATCTTGATGAAGGGTGCTCCCCTTAATACCACAAACACATAACAGAAATAGAGAAACAATAACAATAATATGCAAGACCAGAAAATTGGCTTCTTATTATCTCCACAAATGTGGAATTACAAACTTTCAGAATTACAATATGCAAAGCCACATGGGCATTCCCTTACAATATTATGTAGGACAAAGCCTTGAATCAATACCCAGATCTACTACCCAAAACTGCCCTAGACAACACTATGGGCCTTCTTTATATAGGCAATTTCCACCACCCGAGAAGGTTCTAAAAATTTAGCCCTTAGGGCCAACCAAACTTAGAATTATTTTATTTTACAATTTCTTACATCAAAGTTAGCTCAAAATGAGTTTTGAAACCCAAACAGAAATTTTGAAGAAAAATTATTTTCCACCATTTCAGGTGACCTAACTTCCGAAGACCATAAGTCATCGCCCATTGACCTGATTGGCTATTATAACCCCATTCTAGAAATGCCACGAAGTGCTCTACAAGCTTGACCAATGCAAAGCACCTGTCACCCAAATTTTCAACCTCATTCGGGGCCTCTAAAGCCTTCAAAACTAAGTTCAAAGTTTCTGTACCCTGCTGCCAATACTGAAAATCTTCAATATCTTCAAAACTACACCTGATCTAGCCATGAAACTTTGCTGGCAGGCTGATATGACTGAGATGAACCTCCATATGTAAAATTAGACATTCCAAGATCGTAAGACCAACTTACTAAAAATAGCAAGTTTCCATAAATAGCAACTCTACACAAGATAGCCCTTATTGAATACAAAAATAGAAATATTTTTGGGTGATGCAAGATTTCTCTTACACCTAGGATGCTCCTACATCACATCTTTAGTCTAGTACACATCATTGACTTGATGGATAACAAGTTGAGAGTCTCCATGAATGTGTATCTTTGTTACTCTCCACTCAATTGCTAGTTTCATGCCATTAAGAAGGACTTCATATTCTATAATATCGTTTGTGCAAGGGAACTTTAATCTGAATGCTTTAGGTATGGAGTATCCTTGAGGAGTTATAAATAATATGCCTACTCCTGATCCATTATGTGTATAGGAGCCATCAAAGAATAACTACCATTCTCTAGAAGAAAGAGTCATGATAGAGGAATTTGGAAATTCCATTTGCATTGGTGTATCATCAACCATAGGTGCATCTACTAATTGATCAGCAATAACCTATCCTTTTATAGCTTTTCTTTCAATATATTCAATGTCAAATTCACTTAAGAGCATGACCCATTTAGCTAATCTACCCATGAGGGAAGCTTTGCTTAGTAGGTACTTGAGTGGATCAATCTTAGCTATCAAATGGGTGGTATGTGCCAACATGTAATGTCTCAATTTCTATGATGCAAAGATCACATCGAGACAAGCCTTTTCAATCATAGAATAATTCTTTTCGTATGCCACCAATGTCCTACTGATATAGTATATAGCTCTTTCCTTTTTGTTCTCATCATGTTGTGCAAGCAATGTCCCCAGTGATGTATCTGTAGCAGAGACATATAAGATCAAAGGCTTCCCGGGAATGGGAGGCATCAAGATAGGAGGATTTGATAGATACTTCGTGATATGGTTAAAGTTGTTCTCACATTCTTCATTCCATGCAAATGTCACGCCTTTATGTAATATTTTTGTAAAAGGCTGTGATATGTCTACTAGCTGAGATATGAAGCATCTGATAGATTGAACTCTTCCTTGCAATGTCCTCATTTGACTGATGTTTTTGGGAGGTTGCATCTCCATGATAGCCTTTACTTTAGCTGGATCAACTTCAATGCCCTTCTTTGAAACTATGTATCCTAAGAGCTTTCCAGAAGTGACACCAAAAGCACACTTCTTAGGATTTAGTCTGAGACTAAATTTTTCCATTCTATCTAGTATCTTGCTCAAGTCATTTAGATGTTCAGTTCTAATCATAGATTTTGCTAAAGTATCATCAACATAATCCTCCATAGTCCTATGCATCATGTCATGAAAAATAGATGTCATGGCTCTTTGATATGTAGCACCAACATTTTTAAGCCCAAATGGCATGACATTCCAACAGAAGGTGCCCCATGAACATGTGAAATCCATTTTCTCTTGATCCTCTGGAGCAATTTTTATTTGATTATATCCAGAAAAACCATCCATTAAAGAATACATCTCAAAGCCTGCAGTCATGTCCACTATCATATCAATGTTAGGTAGTGGAAAATCATCCTTAGGGCATGCTCTATTTATATCTCTAAAGTTTGTGCACACTCTGATTGATTTATCTGGTTTTGAAATAGGTAGAATATTAGAGATCCATTCTATGTAATCAATAACTCAAATGAATCCGGCTTTTAGGAGCTTCTCTAATTCAACTTTTACCAAGAGTGCAACATGAGGATGCATCTTTCTTAAAAAAAATTTAATTGGTTTTACTCTAGGAGCTATAGATAAATGGTGCATTATAAGATCAGGATCCAACCCTAGCATATCTAAGTCTTTCCATGCAAAGTTGATCTTCTTCTTTGTTAGGAATGTTGTAAATTTTTGCTTTTCTTCTTCTGATAAAGATTGTGCTACATGGATCAACTATGGTTCCTCTACTGTTCCCAAGTTGATAGATTGAGTGGGCTCAATTAGAACTGGAGATCTATCATGTAAATGACTCAGAAGGACATCAAATATCTCATCCTTAGGTGCCTCAGAGAGGTTTTCACCTTTGGATACATCTTTTATTTTTACTTTAGTAGGTTATGAGACTACCACAAAGTGGTTTTCACCCTTAGAACTTCTTTTCTTTTTATTCTTATTCTTATTTTTCTGACTAAGATACTTGATGTCTAACTCCATCATGCTAACACTCAGTTCACTGATGGAAGTCCTTATAGGCTCAACTGCATTGAGGTAGCAAGCAAGGACATAGTCATTTGGAAAGGTATAAATACCATGGCTCGGATTTGTGGAGGTTTGATCAAGAAGTTCAGGATGTTGGATAGTCAAAGTGGTGAAAGATTGGGAAAGAGTGTTTATGGATATGGATCTGTCATCATCAGTCCTAACCCGATGCTCAAGTTTAAAGGTGATATTACAACTTAAGACATTCAATTTGTGAATAGGCTCAATGTCATTGTGATAGTCCAATTCAGCCATCGGTGGATCAGACTCGATAAGTTCATCATTTCTCTCTAGACTTATGTTGGGTTTAGGTGCATATTAGTGTATAACATCAACACGTTTCTCTATAATAAGCTCATCTTCTTCTGGAATGGATCCCCATTCATAGTCATTAGATTCTTCATATATGCCTCTAGGAAATCTAAGAACATGTGTAAAGTTAGGATGAATACCCGAAGAAGGGTTACCCTCAGATTCTGATTTGAATTCATACTCATGGGAATCTATCTCAGAATAACCACCACCTTCCTCTTTGTCAGTTTGATTGTCTTCGAGATTAGCTGGTTCCTATGTTGCAACTATCTCTTGCTCTATAGTAGGTTCTTGTGTTTCTGCTACCTTAATTCTTTTTATTGGATCATCTTCAACATCAAGGAGGTCTTTTATTTCTTTAGGAAAATGCTCATAAGGAATGAGCTCATTAGTGGTGTCTGAATCATCACTATTAGATTGTTTAGTTATTTCCTTCTTTAGTTGATTTGCTACGGAAGGCTCAATTTGTTCTAGAACATGTGGGGAGTTCTTGCTAAGACAGAAAGTCTTCTTCATGTATCCTAAACTTGTTGTATTCTTGTTGGCTCGACCATGATGTTCAAGAGGTGACAGAAGACCTATACCCTATAGTCCTAGAGGTCCTTTTCCTTTATATCCCATCTTAGCTATCAGTTTATCCCCTGGGCCATATGACTTAGAAGGAACCTTCAATAATTTAGAGTCACTAGGTGGAACAACTTTGGATTCAGATTCATCTTTGTAAAGCCATGCAAGCATAGCTTCATCTTCTTCTAATTCTTGCTTAGGTACTTTCTCTGCAACAAATTTTCCTTTATATGCCTCAAGAGGTTCCTTAGATTTTGGTTTGAACTATTTTTGAGCTTGCCCATAAGACTTAGGAAAGATAGGGAGAGATGTCCAAGACAAGACTGGCTCTATAGTATATTCTCCCATACCATTTTCTTTGATATTGACCTCTTTTGCAATGTCTTCCATCTTAGAGGTGGATGCTACATCTGTTTGCTTAGTGGAAGATTCTCTATTATTAGGAACAAGTTTATTTGCATTTGCCTTTAATGCATTGCAAGTTGTTGACATGTTAGCTGGAATGGTTACCTCTACTCCATCACAAGGAAATTTCAAGCACTGATGGTATGTGGAAGGAATAGCTCTCCTCTCATGTATCCAGGGTCTCCCTAGAAGGATGTTGTAAGCCAAAGGTATATCAAGAACTTGACATATAGTATCTCTGATGACAGGACCTATTCTGATAGGCAAGACAATTGTTCCCTTGGAGGATCTTTCTTCTTCATCATATGCTTTGATAGTTATTTTCTTTCTAGGATCAATGGCTGCTTCTGAAAATCCCAATTGTGTGATCAAGTTGTAAGAAAAAATATTCAGACCAACGCCTCCATCTATCAACACACATTTGACACGACGGTTTTGGATCAAGACTTCAATATGCAAGGGCTGGTTATGCGAATGACTCAAGGAGTTATCATCATCCTCTAAAAAGGAGATATACTATGGAGACGTAAGATGACCAACCATAGCCTAGAATCTGTCTAAATCAAGGTTATTAGGAACATTGGATCCGAGTAGAGCTTTGTCTAGAATGGCTCTATGAGCTGGAGATATCCGAAGCAACTCAAACATGGAGATTTTAGCATTAGTATGTTGGAGTTGTTGAATGATACTGTACGAAGTAGGCCTCATGTCCTTAGGATTTGAAGATTTAGATGTTGCCCTCTATTTAAAAGCGGAAGACAGATTTAAAGGCACCTTAGGAACATTTGATTGATTTAGGATTTTTCCTTGTAGGTGTGCTTGAGCTTGTGATCGAGTAACTGCATTAGCTGATTGATTTTATCTATCTCTTCTTACAATTATGATGACATTGTAATGCTCAGATAGGCTTGGTTCAACCATATTGATAATAGTATTATTTCCAGGATAGGTATAATGGACCTTAGCACCCACATTAGGCTGAGAAGATGAATCTCTTTGGCTATGCTTTGGAAATGGTTTGGTGAATGCTATGTGATCATTATTGCTTTTAGGATTATCAATCGTGATTTCTCCATTATCAATCTTGTCTTGAATGGTATGCTTCAAGCACAAGCAGTTATTAATTTTGTGACCTTTACCCCGATGGAAATCACATAATTCATTCTCTCTCCACCATTTCAGCTTAGGATCAAGATCAGATTGTTGAATCTCAGGCAAAGAGATGATGTTATTAGCCAGCAGAGTTCTCATAGCTGATTCTAAAGATTCTCCAAAAGGAGTGAACTTTCATTTATTATCAGTGGACCAAGATTTGTATTCTGGCTTCTTTTGAGATGATTTAGACACCTTTTGTTCTGAAGCTTTGATGGCTTGAGTACCAATGGTTAGATTGAAAGAAGGTTCCTTAGATGGGGCATGGATATTATCAACAACACCATCTATGGTGACACCCTTATTCTTGTTCAAATTTTTGTTCTTGTCCTTAGAACTAGATTCATACTTGTCCTTTTGAAGTGTGACGTCTCCTTTTTTCACAAGTACTTTTTCAATTTTGATTGCATTATCCACCATCTTGTCAAAATATGTGTGATTTTGCATTTGTAAAGGGTAGTTGATTTCTGGAACAAGATTGTTGATAAAGATTTCCAGCTTCTCAGTTTCTGGAATAGGCCTAGCATATAGAGAAAATTTATTTCTCCATCTTTTGAGAAATGTCAGGAATGGTTCTCTTGGATATTGTTTGAGATTGCAGATATCAATCATGGTGACTAGATGTTGGATGTTGTAGGTGTAATACCCCAAAAATGGGCTATAAGTTCATTAACCTCCTACATCTACAAATCGAACGAAATCGACATCAAAGTCCTAATCTAAGGCACATCTAAACATCATCGAATCCTAATTGATTATCTTAAATTCTGCATCGGGGAATATTCCTAGCAATATTCCTAATTATCTTAATTATCTTTAATTTAATGATTATTTGGCAATAAATCACATTTATCCTAAGTTTGATTAATTGAATATTTTCATATTTAATTAATTAGATTTAATATCTTGCCACTTAATTGTTTAATTAAATTTAATTCTATCTATTATTAATTGTATTATTTAATTTTGACAATAAATCCAATATCCTATGAATAATTGATTAAATTTTTATTTAATTAATTAAAGTAGGTTGTCATTATTTAATAATATAGTTTTTAATAAAAGTTTGATAAAATAGTTAATTAACCCATAAATTAATTATTTTATTTCAAAAATCAGTTAAGTTGAGAATAAATCACTTTATTTATTTATTAAATCATAATTATCCATGTGCACATCCAAGGACCAGTTAAACTCAAATTGGAAAATCAATGCAAGTTGTTAGCTTTTTGAAACTCAACATCTTTTTGAGTTTTAAAGTTGATCTAAACTTCTAATTCGAGTTGAACTATGCTTTTGCATGATTTTTGTGACTTAATTATCTGTTATTTAAAAATAACTCAAAAATCAAGCTGAGTTATTTGAGTGATTTATGGCTTTTTCTCATGCACCTCCAAAGCCCTGGATTTCTATAAAACCAAGGCTCAGCTCTTCATAATTCATCTCTAATCTCTCACAAATTGCAAACTTACTCTACAAGAATCATAGCATATCAGATTTGGAGAATTTGCACAATTGGAGCTTGAAAGATAAATTTGAGGATTCGAAGCTTTGTGAGATCAATTTCAAATTCATAGCTTTCATATTATTGTTAGAATTTTCATTCTCATATCATATCATTTATAGATTAGCATTTGCATATCAATTTCCATATTAGCATAGATTCATATCAGTTTTTCATTATTATTGCATAGAAAATACCAAAAAAAAAAGATTAATTGCATTCAATTCATATCTAGATCAATTGCATTCAAATCCTTCATTTAGGTGTCATCTAGGTCACTGATCTCGATAACAATCTGAGAACATTAATCTCGCACCTACTAGAAGGCAGTAAATCGCTTGGTTAAATTAGATTTCAATTTTGCACGATTTTGATTTCAACTAACCTCTAATGTTTTACTGAAGAGTTGTGTCTACAGATCAGGTACAAAATTCACACACATTTCTGGCACCCATCGTGGGGCCTTGAAATGGGTTTCCAATTCAATTCTATCAATTTCTATCTTTTTCTCCTCGGTTTCTATGCAAAAACATGATTTTTATTTTTTTCTGTACAATCTTCGTATGAGTTTCTGACAAAATTCGTATGATTTTGAACCCACTGTCGTACGATAGTTGACCGAGTATCATTTCATCAGGCATCCACTATCGTTTGGAGGTTGGATCATCGTTTCATCAGACACCTAGTGTCGTACGAGTTTCTGGACTGTCATCTAGTAATAGACCCAGTGTCGTATGAGTTTCAACATCAGGTTTCAACTGTCATCTGGTAATAGACCCATTGTCGTATGAGTTTCAATACTAGATTTCAATTATCATTTCATTTTTGCAGGCAGTTTGTCAGATTTGATTTTTGGATTTTGACTGACAGCTAACCCTAACAATTGAAATTTACTATTTCTGATTGATTTCTGCTGGTTTTGATTGGAAAAAGTGCAAGAATTGCTCAAAATCAGGCAAACATCTACTAAGCACATTGCGAGGATCTCAGGTATTCCACTTGTGATGATAATATTTCAATTTGGGGCTTAAAATAAATCTCTCATGTGTCTAGCTTGGGTGATTCTTTTCATGCTTTTGTTTTACACACTTGCATAATTGATACTAGGTTGTGACCCCTTAAGGATTCATTAAGTAGTCTCAGAAACTTGTGATTGATCTTGATTTCTATCTTGGGTTATTGGACTCACTAATCTGTCGGCCCCTCATTCCGCCCCGTGGTTGCAATCTTAGCACCATAAAGGGGAGGGGTCAACAGGACAGAAGCGTTAAGTGTTCCACTTGGCAACCCTTTTGTGCTTTTAGGAACTCACTTATTTTCTAAGTTGGGGACTCATTTTTAGCTTGTGTGAGGTGTTAAGTGTTCCACCTTGTGGACTCATCTCATATTCGCTTTAAGCGTTAAGTGTTCCTCTTTCTACTTTTTGGATACTTTGGGTAGATTTGCTTTTAGAAACATACATCTATGCTCACATAGTAATTAGGCCCTATGAACACTATTCGTGATTCTTGAGAGATTGGATTCCCAATGAAATCCTTCTTGATGATAGAATCCTTGTAGGTAGGGAGGATACTTAGTGTGTTTCACATTCAACTTGGTTAGTGCATCTTCTCTTATTGATCGATACATTCTCTCCCAAGAGAGATTGATAGATCATGTTAGGTAAACATCATGAGCTTTGGTGAATCAAAATTGGTCAGTGCATCTTCCCTTATTGATTGATACATTCTCTCTCTGGAGGGGTTGATAGATCACGTGGGGTTGATATCATAGACCTTGGTGAGACAAACTTTGTCTTAGCATGTCGGATTAATCTGCTTGCTTTGTTTGGGTTAAAAGTGAAGAGGTATCAAAACCTTGGATCTGGAACCAAGTCCCCTTGTGGTATACTATTGTGAGTCACCTTTAGAGAGGGTTAACTGTAGTGAACAATCCCTTCACAGGGTAAACTGCGTTGACGGAACCTCAAGCAGTAATAGCCATTTTTGCCGTGGTAATTTCTCTCATGTCATAGAGCAGATCACACTAGGGGAACCTCTTCTTAAGAAAGAAGAAACAGAACCATCCGATAGTGATTCAGATAGTTCAAAACTCATCCCCTATGAAAAATTGCCTAAAGAGATCAAAGACCTTCTTGATGATAAAGATGATCCTATCAAGAGAATTAATGTAGTAGAAACACAAGAACCTACTATCAATCAAGAGATAGTTGCAACACAAGAACTAGCTAATCTTGAAAACAATCAAGAAGAGGGAAGTGGTAGTGATTCTGAGATAGATTCTCATGAGTATGAATACAAATCAGAATCTGAGGGTAACCCTTCTTGGGGTATTCACCCCGACTTTACTCATGTTCTAAGATTTCCTAGAGATCCTGAATCAGAAGCTGAATCAAATGACTATGAATGGGGAGCCATTCCAGAACCAGATGAAGATGAGCTTATCACAGAGAAACATGTTGATGTTATTCACCAATATGCACCTCAAACCAACGTAAGTCTAGAGTGAAATGATGAACCTATCGAGTCTGATCCACCTATGGCTGAATTAGACTCCCACGATGACATTGAGCCTATTCATGAATTGGATGTCTTAAGTTGTAGTATCACCTTTGAACTTGACTATCGGGTTAGGACCAATGATGACAGATCCATATCCGTAAACACTATCTGCCAATCTTTCCCTACTTTGACTATCAAATATCTAGAACTTATTGATCAAACCTCCACGAATCATAGCCATGGTATTTATACCTTCCCGAATGACTATTCCCTTGCTTGCTACCTCAATGCAGTTGAGCCTATGAGTACTTCCATCAGTGAACCAAGCGTCAGCATGATCGAGTAGGACATCAAATATCTTAGTCAGAAAAACAAGAATAAAAATAAAAAGAAAAAGAGTTCTGAGGGTGAAAACCACTTTGTGGCAGTCTCGGAACCTACAAAAGTAAAAATCAAAGATGTATCCAAAGGTGAAAACCTCTCTAAGGCACCTAAGGATGAGATATTTGATGTCCTTCCGAGTCATTTACAGGACAGATCTCTAGTTCTAATTGAGCCCACTCAATCCATCAATTTGGGTACAACAGAGGAACCACAATTGGTACATGTAGCACAATCATTATCAGAAGAAGAGAAGCAAAAATTTATAACATTCCTAACAGAGAAGAAGATCAACTTTGCATGGAAATATTTAGATATGCCAGGATTGGATCCCAATCTTATAATGCATCATTTATCTATTGCTCCAAATGTCAAACCTGTCAAGAAAAAATTGAGAAAGATGCATCCTCATGTTGCACTCTTGGTAAAAGCTGAATTAGAGAAGCTCCTAAATGCCGGATTCATCCAAGTTATTGACTATGCAGAGTGGATCTCTAATATTGTACCTATTTCTAAACTAGATGGGTCAATCAGAGTGTGCACAGACTTTAGAGATGTGAATAGAGCATGCCCTAAGGATGATTTTCCACTACCTAACATTGTTATGATAGTGGACATGACTACGGGTTTCGAGATGTATTCCTTAATGGATGGTTTCTCTGGATATAACCAAATAAAAATTGCTCCAGAGGACCAAGAGAAAATTGCTTTCACATGTGCATGGGGCACCTTCTGTTGGAATGTCATGCCATTTGGGCTTAAAAATGCTAGTGCTACATATCAAAGAGCAATGACATCTATTTTCCATGACATGATGCATCAAACTATGGAAGATTATGTTGATGATACTTTAGCAAAATCTATGATCAGAACTAAACATCTAAAGGACTTGAGCATGATCCTAGACAGAATGGAAAAGTTTAGTCTCTGACTAAATCCTAAGAAGTGTGCTTTTGGTGTCACTTCTGGAAAGCTCTTAGGATACATAGTTTCAAAGAAGGGCATTGAAGTTGATCTGGCTAAAGTCAAGGCATTGAATTTTGACTCCAGAAAGGTGTTTGACATCAGATTTTGCAATTTTTTAGATTTTTAGTTTCAGATTATTCACAAAATTGTCTGTCCAGATTTGAAGATTGTATCGGATTGATTCGTTCTTAGTAACCAGATAGATAAATAGGCATGCAAAATAGCAAGCAAGTGATTTCAAGCACATCTAAAAACAATGAACAGGGGACAAAGCAACCTTGTGCATGAACAACCAAGTGACTAAATGTGCTAATCCCTAGGAGTGCTAACAGTGTATGTTCCAAAAAGTTTTGCAATCACGCACATATTCCTAGAAAATGAAAATTTGGCCTCACTAGGGTTTTTAGTAATGGTTTGATTCTACAAATTTTGTGATCTCAAGAGGGAGAACTCCAATCCAGGTGCACCGGGGTTTTAACACAATCTGAGAAATTAATCAATCAAGAGCTACTAGGGAGATCTGACAGCCCAACAAGAGACCACACCTGTGAAGATTTCCTCCACAAGGACATTTATATAGTGGCTACTGCTACCATGACAAAAATGGCTATTACTGCTTGAGGTTCCATCAAAGTGGTTGACCCAATTAAGGGAGTGTCCACTATGGTTAACCCTATCTAAAGGTGACTCACAAAATATACCACATGGAGACTGGTTCCAGATTCAAGGATTTGAGTTTCTGATACTACCCAAAAAGGGAGTTGAGCATAGTCCTCTAGCCTTTTCACTTTTAACCCAAACAAAGTAGACAAATTAATCCGACACGCTAAGACCAAGATTATCTCACAAAGATCTATGATGTCAACCACTTATGATCTATCAACCTCTTCGGAGAGAGAATGTATCAATTAGAAGCTGAAGATGCACAAATCTAGTAGAATGTGAGATGCTCTCAATAACCTCCCTACCTACAAGGGTTCCTTCGTTGAGAAGAGTTTCGCTGGAAACCCACTCTCTCAAGAACCGCAAATAGTGTTCATAGGGCTTATTTACTATGTGTAATAAAGATGCTAAAAAGCAAAATCTATGTTCGTTTCTATAGCCCAAAATGAAATCTGTGATATGAAAGCAATAAAGGTCACACAAGCTTGACATGCAAGAGTTCTTTTTAATCCAAATCAAAATGTTATCAACTGAGAAGATTACCTAAATTCCTCACAATGCGCTTAGTAGATTTTTACCTATTTTTAGCAATTCTCACACTTTTCCCAATCAAAATCAGCAAAAATCAATCAAAAATAGCAAATTTCAATTGTTAATGTTAGCTGTCAATCCAAATCTGGAAATCAAATCTGGAAAACTGATTAAAAAAGTGAAATGACAATTGAAACCTGGCACTGAAACTTGTACGACAGTGGGTCACATACCAGACGACAATCCAGAAAATCGTACGATAATGGGTATTAGATCATACGACAAAAGAGCTTCCAAATGACACTGTGTTTCTAATGGTATGATCCTCGATCAAATCAAATGTCGTACAATAGTGGGTACCTCCTGATACGAGTTTCTGACAAAAGTCGTATGAAAATTGTACGGACATAAATTAAAAATCATAGCTTGGAATAGAAAATGACAAGAAGATGATAGAAATTGAATGGAAACCCATTTAGGGCCCCACGATGGGCGCCAGAAATGTGTGTGTGAATTTTGTACCTAGCTATAGACACAACACTTCAGTAAAACATTAGAGGTTAGTTAAAATCAAAATCGTGCAATGAAATAGAAACTAACCTAACCGGGTGATTTACTGCCTTCTAGTAGGTGCGAGTATGATATTCTCAGATTGGATTGAGATCAGTGACCTTGACGACACCTAAACAAAGGATTTAAATGCAGAATCTAGATATGAGATGAATGCAAATTAATCTATATTTTTGGATTTTCTATGCAAATAAGATGAAACAAATTGATATGAATCTATTCTATATGAGAAACTGATATAACATGCAATTACTCTAACAATGATATACTATATGATATGAATGCTTAAAACAATGAAAATCTCACAACAACTTGGATTCGCAAAGATTGATTCTTCGATCACCAATTCGCCAGCATGAGGATGCAATTCGTGGATGGATCCAAAATGAAGAGTTAAGGCCTTAATTTATAGAAATCCAGGACTTTGGAGGTGCATGGAAAAAGCCATAAATCACTCTTGATAAACTCGGGTTGATTTTTGAGTTATCAAGAATTAAGAGATAAATTAACTCACAAAATCATGCAAATCATTTTTTTTGATTTAAATCAGAAGTTGAGATCAGCTTTCAACTCAAAAGAGAGTTGAGTTTATTTTTAAAACAACTTGAATTGATTTTCTGATTGAAAGTTATTTTTTGGATGTGTATAATTAATTATGAATTAATTTAATAAATAAAGTGATTTATCCTCAACTTAACTGATTTTAAAAATATAACAATTAATTTATGGGTTAATCAATTATTAAATCAAACTTTTATTCAAAAACTATATTATTAAATTTGACAATTGACATTAATTAATTAAATAAGAATTTAATCAATTAGTCATAGGATATTTGATTTATTGTCAAAATTTAAATAATACAATTTAGGAATAGATATAATTAAATCCAATTAAATAATTAAGTGGTGTGTGTGTGTGAAAATTGTACCTGATCTGTAGACACAACACTCAGTAAAACATTAGAGGTTAGCAAAAATCAAAATCATGCAAAATTGAAATCTAATCTAACCAAGCGATTTACTGCCTTCTAGTAGGTGCGAGATTGATGTTCTCAGATTGTAATCAAGATCAGTGACCTAGACGACACCTAAATGAAAGATTTGAATGCAATTGATCTAGATATGAGATTGAATGCAATTATTCTATTTTTTTGGATTTTTCTATGCAATAAGAATGATAAAAACTTGATATGAATCTATGCTATTGAAAACTGATATGCTATGCTAATCTAGAAATGATATGAAATATGAATCTAAATGAATGCAAAAAAAATAAGATTGATCTCACAAAGATGTTGATTCGCAAGAGCTTTGATTCTTCAATTCCAATTCTCCAGCGTGATTGTGCAAAATATGAGATGATTTGTGAAGAGCTGAAGCCTTTAATTTATAGAAATCTAGGGCTTTGGAGGTGCATGGACAAAAACCATAAATCACTCAAATAACTCAACTTGATTTTTGAGTTATTTTTAAATAAAAGATAATTAACTCACAAAAACATGCAAAAGCTAAGTTTTAACTCAAAATAGAGTTTAGCTTTAATTGATAATTGATAGTTGTCTGCTTTTATGATTGTGCATGTTTTATTTATGAATTAATTTAATAATAAAGTGATTTATTTCCAACTTAACTGCTTTTTAAAAATAAAACAATTGATTTATGGGTTAATCAATTATTTAATCAAACTTTTATTAAAAACTATATTATTAAATAATGACAACTTGCTTTAATTAATTAAATAAAAATTTAATCAATTATTCATATGATATTAGATTTATTGTCAAAATTAAATAATATAATTAATAATAGATAGAATTAAATTTAATTACACAATTAAGTGGCAAATATTAAATCTAATTAATTAAATATGAAAATATTCAATTAATCAAACTTTAGGATAAATGTGATTTATTGTCAAATAATTATAAAATTAAAGATAATTAAGATAATTAGGAATATTACTAGGAATATTCCCCGATGCAAAATTTAAAATAATCAATTAGATTTGATGATGTTTAGATGTGCCTTAGATTAGGAATTTGATGTCGATTTCATTCGAATTGAAGATGTAGGAGATTAATGAACATATAGCCCATTTTTGGGGTATTACATTTTGCCCCTCTTTGAATTACTGTACGAAGCGCAGTGGTTCAAAGACAGTCTGTGTTTGATAGAGATATGAAACTGATGTTTGAAATTGATAATTGATATGAGACAGAAGTTGATTGATATTGATTTGATATGGAGATAATAGGTCCTGAATGACCAGAGATAATGTTTACTATAGCAGCAATGAACCGATGATTGTGAAAAAGTGTCAAAATGCCTGATTCCAAACCTTAGGATTGCAAAGAAGTGAGTGACCCGTTCTAGACTCGATTGTCTTAGCAGAACTAGCAAGTATCACATCCAAACCCTTCAGTTGCCGAAGAACCAAGGAAAGAACACTATGATCTGATGGTTGCAAAAACTGATACAGATTACAAGATTAGGAGAATACCAGATTGATATGGATCGATGAATCTGATATGCCCCAAGTGATGATAGATTTGCCCCGAGCGATGAGGACTTTTGATGAATCAGCGACTAGACGTGATTGTTGTCTTGATCACTGATGAAAGATATTGATAGATTTGATCGATAGAATTTGATTTACAGACTTTGAATGATGTGCAATACCATGCCCCCTTCGGGATTAAAATTGAAATCTGACAAGAAAAGTCAGCGTTATAGTTTAGAAGCATGTTAATTGATAAGAGAAGTGGTTATACACGTCCGAGAACACATTCTGCATCGTTGGAAGGTCCCAAAAGACCAAGTTTGACTAGGTTTGACCATGAGTTGACCATGGTTGACCAAGTTGAAATTTCAATAGTTTGATGTAAGATAATCAATTAAGTTGAATACTGGATTTCTGTGATGATTGAAGGTTGATTATGCAAGCAATTAATAATATGAATGATCTCAGATTTGAATTTTGATCCCGAAAAAGGATTCTACTTGCTATTTCATTGGAGGAACCTTCGTGTGAGATTCAGCTCTTGTTAGACTGGAAGATGCGATTTGAAGAATCGTTTAAGCATTGAAGTTCATTTAATCATTGTGAGATCATGCAAACATGCAAAATGCAATGAGACATGCAAAATGAAATGAGACATGCAAAATGAAATGCAACTTAAGACCTAGGACCTAGTCACTGATCATATGTCGATTTGTTATCATCATTGAACTTTTTGGTAACCGGATAAATCAATACAATGCCCACTAGCCATGAAACCATAGACATATGAATATCGATTTGTATGCGCAAGAATCAATACAACACCCACTGGTCAAACAACCATGGATATATGAATATTGATTTTGTTTTCAAAATGTCAGATTAGATATAAGCACCAAGGCACAAGCACCAAGATTACCTGAATATCATGTCCATTTTGATATAGCAATTTGTACAAGCATCAAAACATAAACATTGTGATGACCTGAGTACGCCTTGCATTACAAACATACAAACAGTCAAGAGATCATTCTAAATCCAATGTGAATTACCCGTAGTGACCCTTTATCGTTCACATCCTTAGGCAAGATTGCGTTCCACAGTAGGAGAAAGAACTTACTCAAAAAGATAATAGTTAGATCAAATGTCCTTGAATTTTTTTTTGGGTATCAATGGTCGAGGTACGCATGGCCATCCAATTTGAGATAGAGGCTCTTACAGTTGGACACCATTTCAATCCAAAATTTCCAAAGCTGTTAGATTTTCACATACAAGCAGAAGACAAAGAAAAGATTATGCCCCCAATCATCACTCTCTAAATCCTATAAAAGACATCATCGAAGAGCTCGAAGGGACACAATATGCAAAAATCTCAATGCGAATCAGTAAGCATACAAGGAGATAAAAGCATGAAAAGCACATATTGTTTTCAGTTGATTTTTGATGTTTGATTGTTGTTGATGCAAAATCCTTTCTGGAGACGAGGCTAACTGACTGACTCAACTTGAAGCTTCAAAGGACTCTGAGTGGATATGACACATCTAAGATACATTGGAGGCCATAGGATATGACATTGATTGCCCCCAAGTTTGAACATTGATAGGATACAGACGCTTGAGCTGATTGGTGTACAGACCGACTTATTGAAACCAGGATATGCAGAAACAAACCGGGAGATATGTACAAACTAAAGCAAGACTGAAAGCTGGGAAAGACCAAGATTGTGCTGATAGATGGAGCATTTGGAACAAATGGCACCCATTTTCTAGGTTTTTACCATCTTGGTAGAGATTCTATTTTCGCTACCAAGGTGCCTGTTTCCAGGTTTTCACCAAGGCACTTTTTCTTTCTTTCTTTTTTTTTGTATTTTTCATTTTTTCAATTTTTTTGTACTTTTGATATTTTTTTGATTTTTTTGTGAATCATCAAGGCGCCTATTGCTAGGTTTTCACCAAGATGTTCATTTTTTCAGGACTTTTTTTGATTTTTAAGATTTTTTTCAGGACATTTACCAAGCATTGAATGCCTTAAGCGTAGAATTTCTTCAGATGGAGAATGTTGATTGGTTCTCGGAGCTGTTCTCCTTCAGTTGTTGAGAGTTGATAGGCACCAAAGCCAAAAGTAGCAGTGATTACAAAGGGACCCAGCCAGTTTGGTTCAAACTTCCCCTTGCGTTCTTGATGTGATTGATTTTTAGGATTTTCTCTCAACACTAGATCGCCTACCTGAAATTCTCTATGTCTGACTTTCTTGTTGTAGCCTCTAGACATTCTTTTCTGATACACTCTGAGATGATCATACGCTGCTTGCCTGCGTTCATCTAGTAATTCAAGTTCTTGTAACCTAGACACTCTGTAGTCTTCATCAGTGACAAGTCCATGCATTTTGATTCTGAGTGATGGGATTTCAACCTCAATAGGCAGTACCGCTTCAGACCCATAAACTAAAGTGAAAGGTGTAGCCCCTGTAGGCATTCTGATACTAGTTCTGTATGCCCAGAGAGCTGGATTGATCATCAGATGCCAGTCTCTTCCTGTTTTATTCACTGTTCTGTGCAAGATCTTCAGGAGATTTTTGTTTGAAGCCTTAGCTTGTCCGTTCCCTTGAGGATAGTAGATAGATGACCAATGTTGAGTAATTTTGAACTTGGCACATAAGTCATCTAGGTCCTTGTTTTTGAATTGTCCCCTGTTATCTGTGATTATAGAGTGAGGGATCCCATATCTGCAAATGATGTAGTTCAGGATGAACATAGAGATTTGTTTCCCCGTTGCTTGTGTTAGAGGAACTGCTTCTACCCATTTTGTAAAATAATCTGTAGCTGTGATTATATGGGTATGTCCATTAGAAGAGTGTGGATGGCTAGCACCTATGAGATCAAATGCCCATTGTTGAAAAGGCCATTGTGTAGTAAAGGGAATCAGATCTCTCCCTGGAGCATGAATCAAGTTGCCATGTACTTGACACTGTTGACAGTTTTTAGCAAATTTAATACCCTCTTTTTCCATTTCAGGCCAATAGTACCCAGCCCTAATAAGTTTTTGAGCTAACATTAAACCATTCGAGTGTGACCCACATATACCCTCGTGGACTTCCTCTAATGCACGTTGAGACTCTTCTCGTTCTAAACATCTAAGCAGTGTACCATCTAGACCTCGTTTGTACAGATCATTACCAATGATGACATATCGGGATGCGGATCGGATAAGGTTTCATTTCTCAATACGGTTAAAGGACTCAGGGATGATTTGGTCGTGGAGATAGGAGAATAGATTTTTGTAGCGAGATGAGTCATAACCTACAACAGTGCAGATCATGTGGGTTTCAGGGGAGTCATATGCAGGATAGGATAGGGCTTCCACCAGGAACTCATAGCGTAGTTCATGTTCGGGCTGCTGTAAGAGAGTAGATAGTGTCACCATTGCATCGGCAGCCTTATTCTCCATTCTGGGTATTTGTTCAAATGTGATAGAGATGAAGTATTTCTTTAAATCATCTACCATTCTCTTGTAAGGAATGAGCTTTTCATCTTTGGTTTGGTACACATCATTGACTTGGTGGATAACCAGTTGTGAGTCTCCATGCATGTGCATCTCTGTAACTCTCCACTGTATTGCCATTTTCATACCATTGAGAAGTGCCTCATATTCAACAATATTGTTTGTGCAAGGAAACTTTAATTTGAATGCTTTGGGTATCAAGTATCCTTGAGGAGTGATGAACAATATGCCTACTCCAGATCCATTCTGTGTGTAGGAGCCATCAAAGAATAACCGCCATGCTCTAGAAGAGAGGTGCATGATAGAGGAATCGGGAAATTCCATTTGCATGGGTGTATCATCAAACAGTGGTGCTTCAGCTAATTGATCAGCAATGACCTGTCCTTTGATAGCTTTTCTTTCAACATATTCAATGTCAAATTCGCTCAAGAGCATGACCCATTTAGCTAGTCTACCTGTGAGGGCAGCTTTGCTTAGGAGATATTTCAGTGGATCAATTTTAGCTACCAAATGAGTAGTATGAGCTAACATGTAGTGTCTCAATTTCTGTGATGCAAAGATCACAGCGAGACATGCCTTCTCTATCATTGAGTAGTTCTTCTCATAGGCCACTAAAGTTCGGCTGATATAGTAGATGGCTCTTTCTTTCTTGTTCTCATCATGCTGTGCTAGCAATGCCCCCAGTGATGTATCTGTTGCGGAGACATATAATATTAATGGCTTCCCATGAATAGGAGGCATCAATATAGGTGGATTTGATAGATAATTCTTGATATGTTTAAAGTTGTTCTCGCATTCTTCATTCCATGCAAAGGTCACACCTTTATGTAATGTTTTTGTAAAAGGCTGTGAGATGTCCGCTAGCTGTGATATGAATCTTCTGATAGATTGAACTCTACCTTGCAACGTCCTCATTTGACTGATATTTGTGGGAGGTTGCATCTCTATTATAGCCTTGACCTTAGCTGGATCAACTTCAATGCCTTTCTTGGAGACGATGTATCCTAGGAGCTTTCCAGAAGTGACTCCAAAAGCACACTTTTTAGGATTTAGTCGAAGACTAAATTTTTCCATTCTATCGAGGATCATGCTCAAGTCTGTTAGATGTTTAGTTCTAATCATGGATTTTGCCAAGGTATCATCTACGTAATCCTCCATTGTTCTATGCATCATATCATGAAAAATAGATGTCATTGCTCTTTGATATGTAGCTCCAGCATTTTTGAGTCCGAATGGCATAACATTCCAATAGAAAGTTCCCCATGCACATGTGAAAGCTATTTTCTCTTGATCTTCTGGAGCAATTTTGATTTGGTTGTACCCAGAAAAGCCATCCATTAAGGAATACATTTCATAGCCCGCAGTCATGTCCACTATCATATCAATGTTAGGCAGTGGAAAATCATCCTTAGGGCATGCTCTGTTCACATCCCTAAAGTCCATGCACACTCTGATGGAACCATCTGGTTTGGAAACAGGTACAATGTTGGAAATCCACTCAGTGTAGTCTATGACACGGATGAATCCAGCTTTTAGGAGTTTTTCTAGTTCTGCTTTGACTAAGAGTGCAACATGAGGATGCATCTTTCTCAATTTTTGTTTGATTGGTTTTACTCCGGGAGCAATGGATAGATGGTGCATAATGAGATTGGGATCCAATCCTAGCATATCTGAATATTTCCATGCAAAGTTGATCTTTTTCTCTGATAAGAAGGTAGTGAAGTTCTATTTCTCTTCGTCTGATAAAGATTGTACTACATGTACCAATTGTGGTTCCTCTGTTGTACCCAAATTGATGGATTGAGTTGGCTCAATTAGAACTTGAGATCTATCCTATAAATGACTTGGAAGGACATCAAATATCTCATCCTTAGGCACCTCAAAGAGGTTTTCACCTTCAGATACGTCTTTTCTTTTTACTTTTGTTGGTTCTGAGACTGCCACAAAGTGGTTTTCACCCTCAGAACTCTTTTTCTTTTTCTTTTTACTCTTGTTTTTCTGACTAAGATATTTGATGTCCGACTCGGTCATGCTAACGCTCGGTTCACTGATGGAAGTACTCATAAGCTCAACGACATTGAGGTAGCAGGCAAGGGCATAGTCATTTGGGAAGGTATACATACCATGGTTTAGGTTTGTGGAAGTTTGGTCGATAAGATCAGGGCGTTGGATAGTCAAAGCGGAAAAGGCTTGGGATATGGTGTTCACGGATGTGGATATGTCATCATTGGTCCTAACCCGATGCTCAAGTTCAAAGGTGATATTACAGCTCAAAATGTTCAATTCGTGAATAGGCTCAACGTCATCATGGGAGTCCTCTTCAGCCATAGGTGGATCAGACACGTTAAGTTCATTGTTTCGCTCTAGACTTACGTTGGGTTGAGAGACATATTGGTGAATAACATCAATAGATTTCTTTGTTATAAGCTCATCTTCTTCTGGAATGGCACCCCATTCATAATCATTTGACTCATCTTCTGATTCAGAATCTCTAGGAAATCTTAGAAAATGTGTGAAATCAGGATGAATACCCCAAGAAGGATTACCCTCAGTCTCTGACTTGAATTCATATTCATGGGAATCAGTGTCAGAATAAATACCCCCTGCTTCTTGATCAGTTTGATTGCCTTCGAGATTGGCTGGTTCTTGTGGTGCAACCATCTCTTGCGCTATAGTAGGTTCTTGTGTTTCTACTACATTAATTCTTCTGATAGGATCATCTGTATCATCAAGAAGATCTTTGATCTCTTTAGGCAATTTTTCATAGGGGATAAGTTCAGAGCTATCTGAATCATTATCAGAGGGTTCTATATCTTCTTTCTTAAGAAGGGGTTCTTTGGGTGCAATTTGTTCTATGACATGAGAACAACCACCTTTGAGATGATAGGGTTTCTTCTTAAACCCTATGCCACCAGTATCTTTTTTGGCTCGACCAATATGTGAAATGGGGGTCACAAGACCCTTTCCCCTAATTCCTAGAGGTCCTTGACCGGAATATCCCATCTTGGCTATCAATTTGTTTCCTGGACCATATGAACTAGTAGGGATTGTAGGTGCTATAGATTCACTAGGTTGAACAATTTTAGATTCAGAATCCTCTTTATATAGCCATGCCAGCACAGCTTCATCCTCTTCAAATTCTTGTTTGGATACTTGCTCCACCACAAAATGTCTTTTGTATGCTTCCATAGGTTCCTTAGGTTCTGATTTAGACTACTTCAAGGATTGGCCATACGACTTAGGTGAGATTGGGAGAGATGTCAGAGACAAGACTGGCTCTATAGTGTATTCTCCCATCCCATTTTCTTTGATATTGATATCTTTAGCAATGTCATCCATATTAGATCTGGAAGCGACATTTTGTTGCTTGATGAAAGATTCTCTATTGTTGGGAACAAGCTTATCAGCACTTTCCTTCAATGTATTGCAAGTTGTATTCAGATCTGCTGGGATAGTAACTTCCACTCCTTCATAGGGAAATTTCAAGCATTGATGATACGTAGAAGGAATGGCTTGCATTTCATGGATCCAGGGTCTCCCTAGAAGGATATTATAAGCCAATGGTAGATCGAGCACCTGACATGTGGTATCTTTGATGACTGGACCCACTCGGATGGGTAAGACAATGGTGCCCTTAGAAGATCTTTCCTGTTCATCATAGGCCTTTATAGTGATCTTCTTTTGAGGATCAATAGCCACCTCTGAGAATCCCAACTGTGTGATTAAGTTGTAAGAACAAATGTTGAGGCCTGCACCCCCATCTATCAACACACGTTTGACGCGACGGTTCCGGATCAAGACTTCTATGTGTAAGGGCTGATTGTGTGGGTGACTCAAAGAGTTGTCATCTTCCTCTGAAAAGGAGATATGTTGCGGAGATGTTAGATGACCAACCATAGTCTGGAACCTGTCTAGATCTAGATCATCAGGAACATTAGAGCTGAGCAAAGCTTTGTCTAGGATATCTCTGTGAGCTGGAGATATTCGAAGTAACTCAAGCATGGAGATTTTGGCATTGGTGTGCTGGAGTTGTTGGACGATGCTGTAAGATGTAGGTCTGGTATCCTTTGGATTGGAAGATTTCGAGGCAACCTTCTGTTTAGAAGCAGATGTGAGATTGAAAGGTATCTTAGGGACATTAGATGAACTTGGTGTTTGTCCTTTCAGATGAGTCTGAGCTTGTGATCTAGTAACTGCATTAGCTGAGGAATGATTTCTATCTCTTCGTACAATTGTGATGACATTGCAGCTTTCAGAGAGACATGGTTCAACCATATTGATGACAGCATCATTTCCAGGGTAGGCATAGTTGACTTTTTCCCCCATGTTAGGCTAGGAAGTGGAAACTCCTTTGCCATGTTGTGGAAACGGTTCTGTAAATGCTGTGTGATCATTATTGCTGGTAGGATTATCGATCATGATATCCCCTTGATCTATCAAGTCTTGAATGGTATGCCTCAAGTGAAAGCATCCATTAGTTTTGTGACCTTTAGTCCGATGGAAAGCACAGAATTCATTATCTTTCCACCAATATGGTTTTGGATCCAGACAGGTTTTCAGATTGGTGGTAAAGAGATCATGTTATCAACTAATAGGGTCCTTAGAGCAGATTCCAAAGATTCTCCCAGGGGAGTAAACTTTCATTTATTATCCCATCGTTTGAATGACTTCTTTGGAGATGGTTCAACAGATTTTTGCTCTGAAGCTTCAATGGCTTTGGTGGCAAGGGTGAGATTGTAGGCCGGTGCCTTTGATGGGGTGTGGATAGTGTCAACAACACCGTCAGAGACGATACCTTTGTTTCTATTCCAGCTCTTGTTTTTATCTTTTGAGCTAGATCCAGATTCAGACTTGTCCTTTTGAAGTGTGATTTCTCCTTTCTTGACAAGTACTTTCTCAATCTTAATTGTATTATCCACCATTTTATCAAAAGATACATGATCTTGCATTTGTAATGGATAGTTGAGCTCTAGAACAAGGTTATTGATAAAGATTTCAAGTTTCTCCATTTCGGGAATTGGTCTAGCATATAGAGAAAACTTCTTTCGCCACCTCTTGAGGAAAGTTAGGAATGATTCCCCTGGATATTGCTTGAGGTTACAGATATCGATCATGGTAATCGGATGTTGAATATTGTAGGAATATTGTTGATAGAACAATTTAATCAATTCCTCAAAAGTTTTGATCGTAGAAGGTAATCTTGAAAACCACTGAATGGATGCTCCTCCCAAGGATCTAGGAAAAAGATGCATTAGATAAGTCGGTTCATGCATGAATTCCATGGATTGCGTACAGAACTCTCTGACATGATCTTGAGGATCAGAGTGTCCGTCATATTTATCATACTTTGGTATCTCCACTCTTTTTGGGAATGGTGGCATATACAAGTTTTTGTCGAACGGGAAAGGACATAGGGCCTCCATGGAGAACTCCTTGGGTTCCTTCTCCTTCTTAAGATTGTTAAATTCAACTTTTATAGCGTGCATCTATTTTGTCATAGCTGTGAGTGGAGTTTCTTCCTCATGTGTGATTATATCATCAACGTTAAAGTTGGGAGGAAGCTTAGCCCCTTCTTGGGCTAATTGTAAAAAGTATGCCTCTCTATCCACTTTCAAGAAATGGCTCATCATTCTCTTGAATTCATCGTCATTCCGACATCGATGGATTTTAGAGGGGGTAGGTTCTTGGTCAGCATTATGTTGAGAATGGTGTCCCTGGGATCCTCCTCCTAGAGAATCATGGTTTGTCCCTGCTTGAGACATGGTAGGAGTCTTTGGGCTCCCTGGAACAGATTGAGGAGGAGTTTGCTGATTACCTCTGTGAGTTGATAAAGGAGGTATGTAACCAGTTTTCAATCAAAAGTTACCAAGACCGTCGTCTTCGTAGATACCTGACTTGATGAGTTGTTCCAGAGTTGGACCTGGGGTATTGGTCAAAAGTAAGTTCTGAGATGTTTCTTCTGATTTCTTATGTGAAGAAGCTCTGGTCTCCACCATTAACTTTGAATGAAACAAAAAAAAAGGATGAAGACAACTAAAGAACAATTTGATTCAAAAAAAAATCGGATGACGCAACCTTGTCAAGATTATGATAGTTTTGAAGATCTAATGAGATGTGGGTGAAGGAAACTGTGCCCTGGATGTATGGGATAGATCGCCCAAAAGATAGCGGACATGAGTTCTCAACACTTAATCTATTTTTGAAGATTGATTGAAGATTGATAGTTATGACAAGGTTTTGACACGAGATAAAAAGGACTCAAATTGATCAAACAGAAGACTAGATCGGATTCAAAAGATCAAACTCAAAAAATGGTAGAATGCTCAATAGCTACTGCTTTGTTCCTGACACTGATATTTTTGACAGATTCTGGAACTAGGCTGAAAACATTGGATATCTTGCAATTTGACAATTTCTGACAACTTTCTCAAATTTTTCCAAACGACACTCTGCAGACTCGTACGACAGTGGGTAGTCTATGAAATGATAGTTGCTAAACTCGTACGATAGTTGGGTAGTAATGAAATGACACTTGACAAAACTCGTATGACTTTTGACTTCTTGAAATGACTTTTGACTCCAGAAAGATTTTACGTCAATTTTTGCAAAATTTAAGGTCTTCAGTTTTGGATTGTTTGCAAATTGTACTGTCCAAATTTTGAAGGTTATACCAGATTTGATCATTTTTAATAGCCAAGTAGATAAATAAGCACGTAGAATAGCAAGCAAGTGATTCCAAGCACGTCTAAAAACAATGAACAAGGGAAAAAGCAACCTTGCGCATGAACAATCAAGTGACCAAATTGTGCTAATCCCTGAGAGTACTAATTGTGTATGTTCTGAAAAGTTTTGCAATAACGCACATATACCTGAAAGTGAAAAATTGGCCTCTCTAGGGTTTTTAGTAATGGTTTGACTCTGCAACTTTTATGATTCAAAGGGGTGAACTCCAATCCCGGTGCACCAGGGTTTTGACACAGTCTGAGAACTTAATGTTCAAGAGCTGCTAGGGAGATCTGACAACCCAACAATGAACCATACCCGTGGAGATTTCTTCCACAAGGACATTTATATAGCAGCTGTCACTACCACGGTGAAAATGGCTATGACCGCTTGAGGTTCTGTCAACGCAGTTTTCCCTGTGAAGGGATTGTCCGCTACGGTTAACCCTCTCTAAAGATGACTCACAGATTTATACCACAAGGGGACTTGGCTCCAGATTCAAGGTTTTGACACCTCTTCACTTTTAACCCAAACAAAACAAGCAGATTAATCTGACACGCTAAGACAAAGTTTTGTTCCACCAAGGTCTGTGATATCAACTCCACGTGATCTATCAACCTCTCCAAGGAGAGAATGTATCAATCAATAAGAGAGGACACACTAACCAATTTTGATTCACCAAAGCTCATGATATCAACCCTACGTGATCTATCAACCTCTCCAGAGAGAGAATGTGTCGATCAATAAGAGAGGATGCACTAACCAAGTTGAATGTGAAATGCACTAAGTATCCTCCCTACCTACAAGGATTCTATCGTCAAGAAGGATTTTGCTGGGAATCCAATCTTTCAAGAATCACGAATAGTGTTCATAGGGCCTAATTACTATGTGAGCACAGATATATTCCCGAAAGTAAATCTACCAAAAGTACCCAAAAAGTAGAAAGAGGAACACTTAACGCTTAAAGCGAATATGAGATGAGTCCACAAGGTGGAACACTTAACACCTCACACAAGCTGAAAATGAGTCCCCAACTTAGAAAACAAGTGAGTTCCTAAAAGCACAAAAGGGTTGCCAAGTGGAACATTTAACGCTTCTGTCCTGTTGACCCCTCCACTTTATGGCGCTGAGATTGCAACCACGGGGCGGAAATGAGGGGCTGGTGGATTAGCAAGTCCAATAACCCAAGATAGCAATCAAGATCAATCACAAGTATTCTAAGACTACTTAATGAATCCTTAAGGGTTCACAACCTAGTATCAATTATGCAAGTGTGTAGAAATAGATCAAAAGCATGAAAAGATGCACACAAACTTGACACATAAGAGATTTATTTTAAGTCCCAAATCAAAATATTATTAGATGAAGGAGAATACCTGGGATCCTTGCAACGCGCTTAGTAGATTTTACTTGATTTTTAGCAATTTTTGTTGAGCTTTTCCATGCAAGCAAGTGACGAACTCTCCAACAAGCAAACAAGATATGCAAAATATATTCAATTTATGAAAACCATAGGGTTAGCTCTAAAAATCAATTATTATCAGTAATAATAACCAGCAATCAACCCAAATGACAACTCATATCATTCATTGAACCATGTAAAAAAATAAGTGCATACCCATCACAAAACTTTATTTTTTTTGCTGCATTTGACCTAGTCAACAAGATCTAATTTTTTTGATATGATTTTGGCCACAAAAATAGAAATTTAGAATAGAGACCCCTACTAAAAAATAGAGAGCTTTCCAAAAATGTAAAAATTTTAGAAAAATCTCTTCATTTGTGCCCTAGAGACCCATTTTATCAAAATAGACCAATTTTTGTAAATTGACTATTTGAGCTATGATATCATGTTCAAATTTAAAACACAAAGAATGGACCCTCTGTAGAATTTAAAGAGATTTCCGAAAATATAAATTTTTTTGAAAAATATGCTGATTTGCGTCAGATATTAATTTTTACTGGAATTTAAAGAAAAAATTATTGAAAATTCAAAATATCTCAGAAAATTTTAAATTTTTTACTGTAGCTTCCATGACATGTCACCAACTTGAAAAAAAAATTTCAGACCAAAATTCCAATCTGTTTGGGAGATAAAATTAAATCTTTGAAACTTTGGGGTTTTAGCTCCCAAAAAAATCACAACCAGCATGCAAAGGTGGGTTGCCCTACGGTGGGCGCCAGAAATGTGTGTGTGAAAATTGTACCTGATCTGTAGACACAACACTCAGTAAAATATTAGAGGTTAGCAAAAATTAAAATCGTGCAAAATTGAAATCTAATCTAACCAAGCGATTTACTGCCTTCTAGTAGGTGCGAGATTGATGTTCTCAGATTGTAATCGAGATTAGTGACCTAGACGACACCTAAATGAAAGATTTGAATGCAATTGATCTAGATATGAGATTGAATGCAATTATTCTATTTTTTTGGATTTTTCTATGCAATAAGAATGATAAAAACTTGATATTAATCTATGCTATTGAAAATTGATATGCTATGCTAATCTAGAAATGATATGAAATATGAATCTAAATGAATGCAAAAAAAATAAGATTGATCTCACAAAGATTTCGATTCGCAAGAGCTTTGATTCTTCAATTCCAATTCTCCAGCGTGATTGTGCAAAATATGAGATGATTTGTGAAGAGCTGAAGCCTTTAATTTATAGAAATCTAGGGCTTTGGAGGTGCATGGAAAAAAGTCATAAATCACTCAAATAACTCAACTTGATTTTTGAGTTATTTTTAAATAAAAGATAATTAACTCACAAAAACATGCAAAAGCTAAGTTTTAACTCAAAATAGAGTTTAGCTTTAATTGATAATTGATAGTTGTCTGCTTTATGATTGTGCATGTTTTATTTATGAATTAATTTAATAATAAAGTGATTTATTTCCAACTTAACTGCTTTTTAAAAATAAAACAATTGATTTATGGGTTAATCAATTATTTAATCAAACTTTTATTAAAAACTATATTATTAAATAATGACAACTTGCTTTAATTAATTAAATAAAAATTTAATCAATTATTCATATGATATTAGATTTATTGTCAAAATTAAATAATATAATTAATAATAGATAGAATTAAATTTAATTACACAATTAAGTGGCAAATATTAAATCTAATTAATTAAATATGAAAATATTCAATTAATCAAACTTTAGGATAAATGTGATTTATTGCCAAATAATTATAAAATTAAAGATAATTAAGATAATTAAGAATATTACTAGGAATATTCCCCGATGCAAAATTTAAGATAATCAATTAGATTTGATGATGTTTAGATGTGCCTTAGATTAGGACTTTGATGTCGATTTCATTCGAATTGAAGATGTAGGAGATTAATGAACATATAGCCCATTTTTGGGGTATTACAAGTGGCAGTATTAAATCTAATTAATTAAATATTCAAGATATTCAATTAGTCAAACTTTAGGATAAATAGGATTTATCGCCAAATAATCATTAAATTAAAGATAATTAGGATAAATAGAAATAAGGAATATTCTCCAATGCAGAATTTAGGATAACCAATTAAGATTCAATAATGTGCTGATGTGCCTTAGGTTAGGACTTTGATGTCAATTTCATTCAATGTGTCGATATAGGAGGTTAATGAACCTATAGCCCATTTTTGGGGTATTACAGGAAGTAGCATAATGATCAGTAGAAACCCCCCCATAATGCTGACAAGGAAGAGGTGATAGGTACACTGAAAATAGTGCCAATAAGAATTGCATTGTGAAGAACCAGGAACATCGAAGGTGTAGTGAAAGTACAAACATAAATAAAGATACCCTATGGCTAATGTCATGGAAGGAACACTCACTTGACAAAGGTAAATGGAAAACAAAGGTAAACATCAAACCCCCCCATGGCACTTTGTAATGGAGTGCAAGTACAAATAGCACAAACATGTTCAAGATTCCAAGAATGCAATAAAATGACACTTTATCTCAGTGCATGTGCATAAAAGAATGCTACAAAAGTGAAGTATACATTGCTCAAATAAGAGAGAAGGCTATTGAAACAAAAGAACAGCCTAAGAAGAGTCATCCCCTAAAGGGAAGAGATCCTAGGACCTGTAACATCCAAGATATCCACTAGAGTGCAGAAATGCAAAAAACTAAATACAATATACTTGCAGAAGAATCTAGGAAAATGACTCACAGCACTAGAAATCTCTCAAAACAAGCTTTCCAATGATATCTTCCTTTCCCAAAACGGAGTCCGGATGCGCAATATAGAGCTTCCATAGTGCAAAATTGAACATCTGATTTTGACAGTAAAAAACACCATCAAAAAAGAAAAATCAGAAATTCAAACCTCCAGATCTAGATAGAGCTCGAAACCATGTAGGATTTGAGCAATACAAATCCACAAAACCCAAAGATCATGTGCATACAAAAACCTATTACATATAAGTAGAGACAAGAAGAGGGCAAGGGTTTGACTCAAAAATATGAAGAAGAGAATATCCTCAAATAATGAATGAATAAAATATACAATGGATCAACCTTATAAAGGAGATCGAAAGCCTTGAAATGAAAACCCTAAAAAGTAGAAGTACATGTAATAATTAGTTTAATTATTACATGACTAATGCATGCAAGTTTATATTTGAAACAACTAGTGCATGAGTTTAAAACAACTAGTGCATGTGTGTTTAAATATAAACAACCAAAGAAAAAGAGTTGACATCTTAAGAAGGGAGTAAAGTTAATTAATATAATTAATTACTTTACTCTAACAGTTCCTACAGTGAAGTATTTTAGAATTTTTGGAAGCAAGTGTTATATTAAGAGAGACAAGGATGTTAGAAAGTTTGATCCTAGATGTGATGAAGGGATATTTCTTGGATATTCTATTAAATGCAAAGCATATAAATGTTATAACTATAGACTAAATAATATTGTTGAGAGTGAAAATGTCAAAGTTGATGAGAATATGCAAAGATCAGAAAGAACTTACATGTATTACATAGATGAAGAGGAAAATCAGAATCAGAATGGTATGGAAGAACAAGGTGAACCTATGGAAAATAAGGAGGATGTTGATACCAAATGGTCTACTACAAGGCGTACTCTAAATACTCCACAATATGTAAGGATTAATCATTCTAAAAATGCTATTACTAGTGATAAGAATAGAGGTGTTCAAACAAGAGGAAGAATTGCTAGAGAGGAAAAATGTTTGATATCTAAGTTTGAGCCTAAAGATGTAAATGAAGCTTGTAATGATGAAAGTTGGGTGAAAGAAATGAAAGAAGAGCTTGACTAGATTGAAAAAAACTAGACCTAGATTCTTGTTCCCATACCTATGGGCAAGATTGTGATCAGAACTAAATGGGTATTCAGAAACAAATTGAATCAAGATGCTAAGGTGGTTCAAAACAAAGTAAGACTAGTTTGCAAAGGGTACTCCTTATGTGATAAAAAATGTGACACACTTCTATGAAACATTACACTTGAGATAATCCATGGAAGAGGAGATCTCAAGAAGTGACTCATATATTCCTAGTTGAAGAGAGTTTAATACTTCTCATGATGCTCATCAGATTGGCATGAAGGATTAGTGACTTGACTACTCCAAAATAGAATTTAAAAATCTAGAATGAAGTTAAGAATGCAAGGTAA
Source organism: Chamaecyparis obtusa (assembly GCA_027943335.1). NCBI lineage: Eukaryota > Viridiplantae > Streptophyta > Pinopsida > Cupressales > Cupressaceae > Chamaecyparis > Chamaecyparis obtusa. The sequence goes on along the minus strand of BSBK01002084.1, from coordinate 48,121 downwards.
GAAAATGAGAGATTAAGCTAAGATGAATGTGAACCACTAGTAATCTAAGTATGAGATGCAAGAAGAATGAAAGAAAGAAACTAGATTAGTAATGCAAGATTAAGTTAGAAATGAAGCTAAGCTAAGAATTGAGAGAAACTAAGAGCTAAGAATTCAAATTAGCAAGATTGCAAGAAAGTGAGAATGCAAGATTAAAAAAGTATAGGATTAAAGATTAGAGACTTAGAATGCAAGAGAATGGACCCTTGAGCCAAGGAAGAGCTTCCTTTTAAAGGAATTGCCTCAAGAATGAAGGGTGGAGATTAAGAGGCAAAAGAATGAGTGGATGAGATGAAGAGGCAAAAGGAGATGGAAGGTTAGATAGAAATGAGTGGTGAGGATTAAGAGGCAAAAGGGAAGTGGTAGGTAAGATAAGACAAAATAGAATTTGAAAGCACAAATCCATTTTAATTGATAATTAATCAAGATTAAGTATGCACACATGTGAATGTGTTCTTTTAATAAAAGTGTAGGAACTTTATAGTAAAAGTAAGGTTATAGAAATTAAACAAATATGCAAGCTCTAGAAATTAGACCATAGTTTAAGCTTGATATACGATTTTTGATTTGATTATGCAAAGGGGATTTTAAGTGTTACTCTGCATAATGATGCTTAGAAAAGAGATGATTTGATCAAAAGGGGGGCTCAAGTTCTACTAGACCTATTTTAGGTGATTAAATTTTCCCCTCTTTGACTAATGTGTAAGTGATCTGGGAACACATTGAGTCAAAGAATGATGATGTTAAGGTAGCTGATAGAGATCAGACTCCAAACTTGATTGAATGAAGAACAATAAGCAAGACGAGAGTATCCATCCTGATATGAAGTGATGAGACTGAATATATGTCCAAGGAGATTGAGATAGCTAATCATCTAAGAAATAATACCAGATAACCTGATATGCCCCAAGAGATCAAAAAGATGCCTATCTGAGTGAACTGATATGAGGCAATGAGAACACTCTTTCAAAAATAAGATGTGGAGAATCTCAACTTGATATGAAGTGCTGAAGTTGAGATGCCCTAAGCGATGATGTTTAGTCCTGATCAACTTGATAGATTTAAGATTTGGTTTGAATTACTAGATTTATAGATTAGGAGATTTGATCGATGAAAAGATTTTCTATATTGTTATGCCCCCTCGAGATCAAAATAGAAATGAGGTACAAGGGATGAAGATAAGCCTCAAAAGTCCAAAATAGAAATTGAAAGCGAAAAAAAAGTGATAGCGTCAGCAATTAATGACATTAGAGGATTTTGAATTTCAATTTCAATCATGAGAAAAAAAAGGATCAAAGATAAGGATTTGCAGTTGAATACCTTGGTAGAGAGAAAGGAGGAATGAAAATAATGTGTAGCTCAAGAGAATAAGAAATGAAAAGCTAAATGCATCCCTAGAATGAAATGCAACCTAAGAATGATAATACAGCCTAAGCCTTTGGAGTAGTAGAGTCATCGATCCAATAGACCATAAGTTTTCATCATTTGAGTGTTTGGGACATCGGGGGTCAGTACAACTGTCATTGGTGTGAGAGCGACCATGAAGATATGAATACGACAATATCAGATGAGATGTAGGAAGCACACGTAGGCATTGAGACATTGACATCGAGATGACTTGAACATGGTTTCCAAGCTAATGTTGTAAGATAGCACAAGCAATAGTCAAGGAGATAATTCCAACCTCGCCTAACTGTCCAAATAAAGAGGGTAGAGGTATGTGTGGCATTCCAATCGTAATGGAGGCTCTTATCATAGACACCCTATTTATTAGACAACATAGGATCATTGAAATCACACCACTAGTATAAATCAAAGGAAAATGATGTTATGCCCCCAGTCATGAATCTCTAATCAAGTAGACATCATCGAGCAACCTTAGAAAACATAGCAAGCAAAAATCAATGATAACAGACAACACATAAGAAAATAGTTTAGCATATCATAGACATTTTTGGTTTTCTAGGATGTAGTTGGTGTTGGGTGTTAAGAAAACACATGTGTACTAGTGTCAAAGTGTAAGTGCACAGTGAATAGTATAAGATCTGATATGTGTTAAGAAACACAACGATGTCCAAATGGGTAGTATTAAGAAACACTGAAGGATTAGGGTGTTGAGAAACACCAATAATGTTAGCAAGAAAGTGTCCAATGAGAAGGATTGATAAACTGATTCAAGTTAAGCACAAGAGGTCAACCAAGAGGTAAAGCACTAACATCTCAGATAAATGTACGATTGCCCCTAGATGACATACAATAACTAAGGACAAGAAAAGGACAAGTTCTATCCCAAGATGATGCAAGGAAATAGAAAGCAAGATGTACAAAAGGAGACAAGAGCTTAGTTACGCGTTGATAGATGGAGTGTTGATTGCAAGGTTTCACCACTTGGGATGACTTTTCTCTTCTCTGGCTTTTTTGTATTTTTTCAAGACTTTATATGCTTTTTAGATTTTTTTTCAGGATCCTAAATTATTGTACAGGAGAAAAATCTTAGCTACGGAATTTTTGTAGAGGAAAAGCATTAAGAGGCTCTTTGAGAACACTGTCATTTGTAGTAGTAGCTAGCTGAGAAGTTTTAGAATCAGAATCAGATGCTATAGTAGTGATAAGAGGATCCCACCAGTAGTGTCCAACTATCAAGAGGTCCATAGTCAAGGAAAGATCATTTAAGTGAGTCCCACAAATATCCTCATGGACGCATATTAACTCTTTGTCAGATTTTCCACATTCTAAACACTTAGGGAGAGTACATTCTAGATGTCTCTTAGGCATGTCATTAGTAATGAGGAGATATTGATATGCACTTTTTGGAAAGGCAAGATGGAGTGAAGAGTGTAAAGTATGAGAGGCAAGGATGGTGGAATGGAGTGAGTTATTAGAATTTGGAAGCTTGAATGAAAACTTTGATTTTTCTTTTATATCCAAGTCTTTTAGCTTGGGAATCCACATAGCTTTTGATTTTTCTTTACTTTGAGGTACTTTTGATTACAATTTTTGTAGGATGGATTTCGAGATCCATTTTTGCTTTGATTTTCTTTTTCTCTTTGAGGACCTTTGTGGTCTTTTGAATATTGCTTTTTTGCTTTGTAGTCACATGTCGATTAGATGGGACATGGTGACTTTAAGATATGAGTGGATTTTGATTTTTATGTTGCACATCCAAGTTACATCCAAAAGACTCAGGAATTATGGATGAGTGAGGCTGATATGACTAGTTTATATGGAGGGATGGATGATAAGTGGGTGAGCCACTTAGCTCAAGGAGGAAGAGAGGAGAGGGGTCAATAGGTTCAAGTGCAAAGCTACTAGTATCATCCTCATCATTCATGAATGAATCAGATGGATCAAGAAAGTTATATTCCATAGAACATTGTTGATCATGAGTCATCCTAGAAGAGTCAAATAAGTTTAGAGGAGTATTATGTGAGTCTAACTGAGGTGGTCGATTCTAAGGACTAGGTCCTTCTTCAGGTGGTATAAGTGCATGAATAAGAACCATTTCAATTCTAGATCTACCTATATTCCATGAAACTATGACAAGATGAGGTCTTATATACACATGATTCACTAGATCAATTGAAGTGTTGCTTGAAGTAGATGGCCTAGGAGCCATAGGAATGATTTCCACAGAAGGGTGGAAAGGATCGTCACTAGTTTCTTGATCTTGAGAGTTAGAACTTTCTCCTCTTTTAAAGTTGGTAGGAGGAGCATATCCATGTATAACATCAACTAGAATTTCTATAGTAGCATCAAATAAAGAATCCCACTCATGTTCATTTGAGTTTATCTCACTGTTGTGATACTGTCTGATGTAGTCAGTTAGAGACATTGTAGGAGATAGACTTTCTTCATCACTATCATTTGTTATAGGAGAAGTATTCTCAATAGGAGTAGTGGAGTAGTTTAAAATAGACATACCTTGAGGCATATCCAAGATGTGGGAGACGTCATCTAGTTGCCCCCAATCAAGATCAATAGTATGTTCAACAATAACATTAGTTTGTTCAGTAGTTGGAATGAGATTTTCCTGGGTAGGACCAGGGTCATATTCTTGAGGTACCTGAGTAGGTAGATAAGGCTCTCCTTAATAATCAGGATTAGAATTTTGAATGTGTAGGAGCCTTTCATAAGTCATAGGTTGAATTTTTTCTTCATCCTCATCTTCTAACTCCTCATATGCATTAGTAATGCTGCTAGGTTTTCTAAGTTTTTGTTCATGATAACCAACACCAGTTTCATCCTTAGGGTCTCTGAATTCAGTGTGTATAGGTTCAAGAAGACCTTTTCCTTTTCCAAGAGGAATTTTTCCATCATGTCTCATCTTTTTCATAAGATGATAGCCCATAACATATTTTTGAGGTGAGATTTTAGTATGTTTATCCTTTAGTTTAGGCTCTTTGTTCTTGAAGATTGAGGTAGTATTTTCACCCCTTTCCAATTCTAGGGGAATTGTAGCTTTAACTATCCCAGTACCCTTATGAATAACAAGTGTTGAAGTTGAGGGGCATGATTTACTATAAGATTTTGAAGAGAGAGGGAAGGTGTCCACTCAATAGGTTCCCATGCTAGTAGGTCTGACAAGTATTCTTTTTCCATGATCTGATAGAGATTTTGTTTTAGGAGGTGATCCTTCTTTGTTCTGAGGAACCATATGGTCTAATTTTTTAGGACTGTTATGAGCACATCCTGAGTCTATAGGAATAGTGATCTCAATTTTGTTATGAGGAAATTTTATGCAGCGATGGTATGTTGAAGGATCTGCTTGCATAGCATGGATCCAAGGGCAACCCAAGATATGTTATAAGACAAAGAAATGTCTAGTACTTGATAGATGATGTTCCATTGAATAGAACCCACTTTGATTGGTAAGACTACCATGCCTTTAGAAGAGTGTTCCTCTTCATCATATATTTTGATTGTTATTTTTTCATCTAGGATCAACAACATGTTCTAAAAAACCAAGAGCCTTAACCAGTTTAAAAGTATAGATGTTCAAGCCTGTGCCTCCATCTATCAAAATGTGCTTAAATCTAAATTGATGAATGGAGACTTCAATGTGGAGGGGTTGATTATGAGGATGAATGGAAAATATCTCATCTTTTCCTGAGAAAGTGAGATAAGGAGGTGAAGCGAGGTGTTCGACCATGGACTAGAACTTGTCAATTTCTAGGTCCCTAGGAATGTTTGTCGCAAGAAGGGCTTGATTAAGAATTTTCTTATCATCAAAAGAGATGTCAAGTAGCTTAAGCATTGAGATTTGAGTTGTGGTGTGTTGAAGTTGGTTAACCAAATCAAGATCCTGTGCAGTCGACAGGGTAGCTCGTTGAGTTGTTGAGATTGAAATTTTCTTAGGAGCAAAGGAGGAAGATGATTCTTCTTTTGATGGAGCTTGAGAGATAGTTTCCATGTTAGATGATTCCATTTTAGCTTTGCATTTGGTATGTTCAGAATATTCAAGCATTATGATCATGTAGTCATTATTAGCATAGGTGTAGGAAACTTTATTATCCTTTGCCTTGGAAGATTCTCCCTTTAAAATTTAGGAAAAGGCTCCTTGAAAGCCTTATGATCATTGTTTGCTTGTGGTGAGTCAACCACAATAGTTTCATTGTCAATTAGATCCTGAATGAAAATTTTGAGTTTCATGCATTTGTTAGTTTTATGGCCTTTATTGCGATGATAATCACAATAGTGGTTATCGTTCCACCATTTAGGCTTGATTTCAGGATCGTAAGGTCTTGAATTATCAGGAAAAGTAATGAAATTGTTAGTGAGAAGAGTCTTTAAAGCATTCTCAAGTGATTCTCCAAGAGGAGTGAAGTTTCTTTTAGCTTAGGAGGCCAAGGCTTATCAGTTTTAGCCTTCACATCAGTAGATGGATTAAATGCTAGTTCTTTGGTAGTGGTAGATTGTGAAGTTGAAGCCACGATTTCGTCATTGATGGCATCCTTAGTTTTATTCTAGAATTTTCTTTTGTCTTTTTTATGCTGGTTGTTAGAAGAGGACTTGGATTGAAGCATAATATCACCCTTATGGGCAAGGATATCCTTTGTGTGAATAGATGTTTCAATGAGTTTATCAAATGAAGCATGATTTTGCATCGGTAATGCATAATTCATTTTAGGAAAGAGTTCATAAATATGTCAATATTTTTGGTCTCAGGATTCTATCAGGGATAGCGTGAGTATAGATTCCTCCATCATTGAAGAAAGACCACAAAGGATTCACCTTGATGTTGTTTTATGTTACAAAGGTCAAGCATGGTGATAACATGTTGAATGTGAATGGTATGAAAATGTGAATAGGGTTGAATAGTAGTAGATAAGATAATATGATATGAAAGGGGGAATATAGGACCTATCCTTAATCCAAATTCCCAAAAGGAAAGATCCAAATGGATTAATCACAAAGAAGTGATCAATGCACAAATGAATCAAACAATGGAGAACATGAAGAAAGGAGGAAATCCAATAATCTACTATAGAAAGTATGTACTTGAAATCTTAAATGAATAAAAGTAAAATTCTAACCTCAATATAGGGAAAACTTGGAAAATGCTGATTTCTGATGTCTATGCATAGTTTTGGGAAATTCTGCAACCTACTCCAGACTGGAAATGCCAAGATAGAGAAAACCCAGAAAACTTTTGTCCTTCTGAGGTTAGGTCGACTTTGACCCAGATAGTGGGGCACAATCTGATGAAGGGTGCTCCCCTTAATACCACAAACACATAACAGATATAGAGAAACAACAACAATATGCAAGAACAAAAAATTGGCTTCTTATTATCTCCACAAATGTGGAATTACAAACTTTCAGAATTACAATATGTAAAGCCACATGGGCATTCCCTTACAATATTCTGTAGGACAAAGCCTCGAACTATTACCCAGATCTACTACCCAGAACTATTCTGAACTGCCTAAGACAATAATACAGCCTTCCTTATATAGGCAATTTTCCACTGCCTGGAAAGGTTCCAGAATTTTTAGCCAATAAGGCCGACCAAACTTAGAATTATTTTATTTTACATTTTATTACATCATAGTCGGCTCAAGATAACCTTTGAAACCCGAACAGAAATTTTGAAGAAAATTATTTTCTGCCATTTCAGGTGGCCCAACTTTCGAAGACCATAAGTCATCACCAGTTGACCCGATCGGCTATTATAACCCCATTTCAAAAATGCCACGAAGTGCTCTAAAGGCTTGACTGGCGCAAGCGCCTGTCACTCAAATTTTTGACCTCATCCGGGGCCTCTAAAGCCTTCAAAACTGAGTTCAAAGTTTCTGTACCCTGCTGCCAATACCGAAAATCTTCAATATCTTCCAATATACACTTGATCTGGCAATGAAACTTTACTGGCAGACTTAAATGACCAAAATGAACCTCCAAGAAAGAAATCAGATCATTCTGAGCACATACAAAAATTACCAAAAATAGTAACTTTCCATAAATAGCAGCTCTGCACAAAATAGCCCTTATTGAATACAAAAATAGAAATATTTTTTTTTGGGTGATGCAAGATTGCTCTTACACCCAGGATGCTCCTGCATCAGACACCCAGGGTAATTTGAGAAGTGACCCTGTCACGACTCAAGTGTGTAGAGGAAAGCCAAGACGGCTAACCTCCTCCTTTGTCAGCCATGATGAATCTTCAACAGGTCATCCTTTCCACTTGACCAGATATTCTTCATATGTCCTGTTCCTTGTGCTTCTGCCAACACGACTGTCCAGTATATCTTCGATCTCCTTAGTGTCTGAACTAGTTGTTGGAATACTCCACTGTGCTACTGTGATCTCATCTTCAACACCTCCTTCATGATACTCTGTCAAATCTGAAATGTTAAACACTGGTGAAATATTTAGCTCAGTAGGCAATTCTACCTCATATGCGTTTCCTGAATCATGTTTCTTCAGTATCCTACATGGTCCAAACTTCTTCATTTTCAGCTTGTTATATGTACCAACTGGAAACCGCTCCTTCCGCAAATGAACCATGACTTCATCACCAACTTGAAATTCCTTATACCTCCTTTTCTCATCTGCCTTAGCCTTATACTGTGCATTCATCTTGGTAATATGCTTCCTCACCTCCCCATGGATGTTCTTCAAGTGTTCTGCAAAATCCTCAGCTTCAACACTACTTATTTCTCCTTTATCTATCTTCCTCAATTCAGATGCATTTCTTGGACTACTTCCATATACAATCTGGAATGGTGATTTACCAGTGCTCCTGTTGACAGAATTATTGTATGCGAATTCTGCCTGTGGTAAAATCAAATCCCATCCTGTTGGCTTATCTCCAACCAAACATCTCAGCAAATTTCTCAAACTTCTATTCACCACCTCTATCTGTCCATCAGTCTGTGGATGATGTGATGAACTGAACTTCAAATCTGTCTTCAATTTCTTCCACAATGTACGCCAGAAATATCCAACAAACTTAGTGTCCCGATCTGAAACTATGGTCCTTGGCAAACCATGAAGTCTCACTACTTCTCTGAAAAACAATTCTGCTACATGAATAGCATCATTAGTCTTCTTGCAGGGAATGAAATGTGTCATCTTTGAAAATCGGTCAACTACTACAAAAATTGAATTATGTCCCCGCTGTGTCCTCAGTAAACCAAGAACAAAGTCCATACTGATATCCTCCCAAGGCTTCTCTCGTATAGGTAATGGCTGATACAACCCTGTATTTTGCTTCACTCCTTTCGCCATCTGACATACTCTGCAACTCTGTACAAACTTCTTCACATCTTGCTGCAATTGTGGCCAATAATAATTCTCACCAACCAAAGCAAGGGTTTTATCACGACCAAAATGTCCAGCCAATCCTCCACTATGCTTCTCCTTGATGAGATTCTCCCTCATAGAACTTCGTGGAATGCACAACTGACTCCCTCTGAATAGCATATCATCTTGGATGATAAAATCCAGCCATTTCGTCCTGTCTAGAGTAACAGGTTCTGTACAAGCCTTCCAAGCTTCACCAAAATCAGGATCCTCTGGATACAAATTCTTGAGTTCCTTGAACCCAACCACTTCAATCTGCATTTCTGTCAGCAATAGTTGCCTTCTGCTAAGAGCATCTGCAACCCTATTAGACTTTCCACTCCTGTGTTTCAAAACAAATGTATAACTCTGCAAAAACTCAACCCATTTCAAATGCCTTTGATTCAATTTTCCTTTACTATTCAAATATTGCAAAGCTTGATGATCAGTATACAAAACAAACTCCTTAGGAAGCAGATAGTGCCTCCACTTTTTCAATGCCTGAACTATAGCATAAAATTCCTGATCATAAACAGAATATTTCCTCTTGGCATCATTTAACTTCTCACTGAAATAAGCAACAGGTTTACCTTCTTGGCTCATAACAGCTCCTATTGTAGTACCACTAGCATCACAATCTACTTGAAACACCTTATTAAAATCTGGAAGTGCTAAAACAGGTTCTTCTGTAACTTTTTGTTTCAACAATTGAAAACTCTTTTCTGCCCCATTAGTCCACTTAAACTCTTTTCTATCCCCTCTCATTGTTTCAGTCAAGGGTCCACAAATACTACTAAAATTTCTGATAAACTTTCTGTAAAAGCTAGCTAGACCATGAAAAGATCTTACCTCAGTAGCACTCTTTGGAGTAGGCCATCCAAGGATAGCCTGTGCCTTCTCTGGGTCCATTTTTAGACCTTCTCCTGAAACTACAAACCCCCAATACACCAACTCTTTCTTCACAAAACTGCACTTCTTCAAATTAATCAGCAATTTCTCTTCTCTCAACTTCTCAAATACCATACGAATATGCATCATATGCTCATCCAATGTCTTACTAAAGATCAAAATATCATCTAGGTAAACAATGACAAACTTACCCAGAAATTTTTTCAGAACCTCGTTCATGAGCCGCATGAAAGTGCTCGGCGCATTGGTTAGCCCAAAAGGCATGACTAACCACTCATATAGTCCTTCCTTTGTCTTGAAGGCAGTCTTCCATTCATCTCCTTCTCTGATCCAAATTTGATGATATCCACTCTTCAGATCTATCTTTGAGAAATACACAGCTCCACTCAAACAGTCCATAATATCATCCATTCGTGGCAATGGAAACCTATACTTGATTGTGATCTTGTTTATTGCCCTAGAATCTATACACATCCTCCATTCTCCATTCTTCTTTGGTGCTAATACCGCTGGTACAGCACAGGGACTCAGACTCTCACGGATCAATCCTTTCTGTAACAGTTCATGTACTTGTCTGTTCAACTCCTCACTTTCTACAGGTGTCATTCTATGTGCTGCCTTATTCGGCAAACTCGCTCCTGGGATCAAGTCCATCTGATGACTGATCTTCCTGACTGGTGGTAATCCATCAGGCAGGTTATCGGATACAATATCCTGAAACTCATTCAACAAATCTGCAACTTCTGTAGGAACATCTTCTACTTCCTCTTTACCCGCTTTTGGAATTAAAGCAAAACATACATGATCATGCCTCATACCATCTAGGAAATTTCTTCCATCAACAAAAGTTATCCTTGCATTACCACATACCTTTTCTTCAGTCTCCTTCAATGGTTTTAGTTTATGTCGCACTCCATCCTTTGTCAGGAAATAGGTATTCGCACGGCCATCATGTACAGCACATCTGTCAAACTGCCATGGTCTACCCAACAACATATGACATGCATCCATAGATATGATATCACACAGTACCTCATCTTGGTATCCGCCAATCTTGAACTTCACCAGGCATTGTTCATTGACCATGACCTTGTGGTCATCCTGTACCCAGGCAATCTGATATGGATGTGGGTGTTTCTGTCTCTTGAGCTTCAACTTTGTCACCATCTCTTCTGACACCAAATTTTCAGTGCTTCCACTATCAATAATCACATCACAACATTTACCTTCACACTTGCACCTGGTGCGAAACAGGCTCCTCCTTTGCTCAGGTTCATTCTCACCACTCAACAGGACTCTTCTGTTAATCAACGTTTCTCCTTTTTCAGCATCTTCAGAATTTGATGATCTGGCATCTTCATCTACATGTGCAACTCTGGCCTGACCTTCATTTCTCCTGTCTAATCTCCCTTGGCACTGAGGACATTCAAATGCCCTATGACCTTCTTCTCCACAGTGAAAATATGTTCCACAGAAGCCACCTCTTCCAGATCCTTGTCCTCTTCCTCTTCCTCTCTGATCTCTATTATTCTGATCCTGGAAGTGATTGGAATTATTTTCTCGCTGATTTTGACTGCTACTGGCCTCATCCTTCTTTTTTGGATCTTCATTTCGGCCACCATATGACCGTCCACCAGATCGTCCACCGCGACCTCTTCCGTTTTGTCTGCTCTCGAACTTCTTGTTCAGCTTTTCCTCTACTTTTAGGGCAAATTGGTATGCCTCCTCAATACTGTTCATTCGAACTAGATTCAACTCCTCCTGAATGCTTGGCCTTAACCCATTAAGGTATCGGGCAACTTTCTCCTTATCAGCTTCGGCATGGCCTGTTCTGATGAGGAGTCGATAGAACTCCTCTGTATACTCCTGAACAGATCTTCCTGCTTGCTTCAAACTTTGCATTTTCTTCAGTAGGTCAAGCTCATAATCAACAGGAATGAACTGTCGCTTCAATTTATCCACCATCCGATCCCATCTCGTGATTTTCTCCTTTCCCCGTCTATTTCGCTCCAACTGAATCTCTTGCCACCATATCTTCGCATGACCTTTCAGTCTGGCCTTCGCAAATTTGACCCTATCAGGATCCTCAACATCTTCATACTCAAAATATTCCTCACATTCATTGATCCAGTCGATCAATTCCTCTGGGTTAAGATTTCCAGAAAATGTAAGAACCTCAATCTTAGGTCTTTTCGCAATCTTGAAAATCGCCCGAAAAAGTTTTTCTTCCTCTTGGTTCACAATTTCAACTTCTCCTTCTTGATATTCTTCTTCGGCTTCATCCTCGCTTTCATCTCTGACATTAAGATTCATTCCTCTACGAATCTCTTCATGCAATGCTCACACTTGTCTTTGTAGCTCTCTAACCTCAGGTGTCACAACACCAGCTCTTCCACCACGTTCCCTTCGTGGAGGCATTTTCACGATGCGTGCTAAAACCCTAGCCACGGTCCTGGTGCAAACTGCCTCACAGTCGGTGATCTATTTACACACTCAAGAAAACCTACTCTGATACCACTTGATGAAGGGTGCTCCCCTTAATACCATAAACACATAACAGATATAGAGAAACAACAACAATATGCAAGAACAAAAAATTGGCTTCTTATTATCTCCACAAATGTGGAATTACAAACTTTCAGAATTACAATATGTAAAGCCACATGGGCATTCCCTTACAATATTCTGTAGGACAAAGCCTCGAACTATTACCCAGATCTACTACCCAGAACTATTCTGAACTCCCTAAGACAATAATACAGCCTTCCTTATATAGGCAATTTTCCACCGCCTGGGAAGGTTCCAGAATTTTTAGCCAATAAGGCCGACCAAACTTGGAATTATTTTATTTTACATTTTATTACATCATAGTCGGCTCAAGATAACCTTTGAAACCCGAACAGAAATTTTGAAGAAAATTATTTTCCGCCATTTCAGGTGGCCCAACTTTCAAAGACCATAAGTCATCACCAGTTGACCCGATCGGCTATTATAACCCCATTTCAGAAACGCCACGAAGCGCTCTACAGGCTTGACCGGCGCAAGCGCTTGTCACTCAAATTTTTGACCTCATCCGGGGCCTCTAAAGCATTCAAAACTGAGTTCAAAGTTTCTGTACCCTACTGCCAATACCGAAAATCTTCAATATCTTCCAATATACACTTGATCTGGCAATGAAACTTTAGGTCATCCCTAACCTGAAACAACTCTGACAAAAATTCTGTTCACAGATCTCGAAAGTTCATCAAAAAGGGTATCCAGATCTGAACTTCAATTCACTATCATGTACTTGTGTTTGCAAGAAAAATGGTTTTTGTTTTTTGGATGGGGGGTTTGCTTTGGTCAAACCCCAGTTTGGAATCAACCTTGAAATTGCAATAAACAAAGTAAATGAAATAATTCACCTTGCTTATATTTAAATCCTTGTGGAGGATTTGAATCCTTGAATCCACAAGCATGGATGCTCCAAATGAATGTAGGAATGTAGGATGTCTCAAATCAATGGAATTAGATCTTCAACACTAATCTTGAATTTATCTTTGCATAGGGAGAGGCTTGGATGAATGTGGATGGAGAAATCTTCAAGGGGGCTCCAAAGAGATTGAATCCTTCAATAGCTAACAATGGATCTCCTTGATGAATGCTTGAATGGATGATTACTTGAATGCTTGGCTTGAAGATGAATGAATGCTTTCTTTCTTTCCTTTTCCTTCTTGCTTGCTACTTGATTGTGAATGCTTATGAAAATTGGATGGACAAAATGAGAGAGGAAGGCTTCCTTTTATAGTGATCTAGGACACAAACTTCTAGAGAGGTTGACATTGGAGAATTAAATCCTAATTAATCTTAAACCCTAGAAATGGACCTAGATTAAATGCAATTTAAGGGTTTACCATTCTGAAATCTGAAACAACCGACCCGGAAGCGGGAAAATGAAACTTTCCAAAACTTGACATCTTGAAACTTTTGAAAGCTAAAATTTGGACCTGGCATCAAGGATGAGGTCGACTCTGCCCTAGGTCAGAGTTGAGGTCAACCTTAACCTAGGTCAGGGTCTAGGTCTTCCTTGACCCAGAAAGTCAAAGTCTCTAATTTCTCAAAGAAAGTTGTCAGAAGTTGGAAATAGGGAGAGAGAAGCAGAACATGGGGGAAACTGCTAGATCCATGCAAAGACCCAATCAAGGCACTTTACATGACCCCAGACCACTTACTTAGAGGGCTAAATGCTCTTATCATGGAAGTGCTTCCATTTTAAGATGATACATTAAGCCCCCACTTTAGCAAGAGTATTGACTCGATGCAAACTCTTGGTAAAGGAGATCATAATGAAAAGATAATATTATTAAAATAAAAGGCACAAAGAGATCCTCAAGCCCCCAGGGATTCAAGTCTTCATCAATTCCAAGATCACAATAAGACAGACATCTCTAGAGAGAGAGAAAGGGTGTGATTACCTCGCCCAATGAGAACTTATGTCCCATTGTGAGCCACACAAGGAAATGGCGCAACTGGAAAGATGGAATTGAGCCACCTAGTGAATGTGGCTGCTCAGTAGTCAACCCATCAAGAATTCACCCTTAGGAATATTCTATTCCATAAGAGTAAAAACAAAAAGAAAAAGAGATCCAGTCTTAAGGACACCTTCGACCTTAAGGAATAAAAAATTTGAAACTAGAGGGATCAAGAGATCCTGAAATATAAATCCATGCTTTAAGGATTAGTCACTAATCCAAAAAGGGAGAAAAATATCTTGAAAAATAATATATGTGTATCAAAAAGTGTGTGTGTGCAATAAGTGAGCAGAGCATATGCCCCCACATTAAAGTCATTGCTAACACTTTAACTGGAGCAATGGCTTTAACGAAAACATAAACAACTCCATTGATTATGTTTCCACTACAAGATGCCCCCAGATGAAGACAAATCAAGGGAAATACCACATAAACATACAGAGAACACATAAGGGATCTACCTATCGTGGGGTCAGTATGATCATAAGATTTTATATATATATATATATATATATATATATATATATATATATATATATATATATATATATATATATATATATGATATTATTGCAAATGAATTGACATCATTCCCTAAAGAAAGTAGAACTACAATCACAAAGGAAGAAAGATCACATAAGAGATATGAAGAAGAATCTTTTCAGACCATGACCTGGAGACCAAAAAGAATCAGTGCTACTAAGTCGCGGATCCAAGCAAATTACACAAGGAAACATTTATGAACAATAGCTCAAGTACAACATAACATGGAACAACATATGGAAGAATAGAAATATATATAGAGGAATTGTACAATAGGTTTGATTTCTTTATCACCTTGCACCAACAAAGAAACAAGGGCCATATAAAATAATCTAACAACATTTAGCAAACACATCACGGGAGAAGCACAGTACAATAGGCAAACACACAACAAAGCTACCATGAAGGGCAAGCTGATCAAGTGTGTCACCTACTCTCCCCATCTTGTTCTATATCATTTAAGGAAGGTGGGTAACTCGCAAGAGGGACTATATCCAACACAGTAGGAATGATAGCTAGTTCCAAACAAGGATCCTCTTGAGAATCACAATGTTCGATACTAGGTGTGAGTGTTAATTATGATGAAAGCATATTAGGTAAATTAATATCTATGTCAATAGTCTCATATTCATCATTAACATCATCAAGAGTATCTTCTTCATCCGGATTAATCAAAATAGGATGTAAGATCCGAATAGAATCATCATAATCATGCATCTTAACATCATTATTATAAACAACATCATGCATAGGCTTATCAAAAGAAAGTAAATAATTTTGAAGAGAAAAATTATGAGCTTTAGCTTGAGCATGATGCTTCTTACGATGTTCATTAGTAGATCGATTACATTTGGCTTTTCTTGAAATATGTTGAGAACTAGGAGGAACAATTACAAGATCCTTCATAAGTTCTATAGGAGGATTAATAGGATTATCAGTAGTCGGATGATCAATAGTAGGAGCTTGATTAACAGATGTAGAAGCCATGGGTATGGAAGGTGTAGGAAAAATACCATGATTAAGATCCATAGAGGTACACTTAATTCGAGAATCTTACGATGCTTATAGGCTTGATATGAGCAAAAAAGATTATCAGGTCGAGAAGGACATGAATTAGGTAATGAAGGCCAAAAGAAGTCAAGAGTAGCACAATCCATGGGCCTAGAAGGTTGATATAAACTATGATTAACCATCTTCACTTCTTCATCATGAAAAAATTTAAGACATTTATGGATAGGTGAAGAAACAACATGCATGGCATTTAACCATGGCAAACCAAGCTTAACTTGAAACTGATCAGAAGTAGGAACAACAACAAAGGTAGTGTTCACAATTTTACCACAAAGGTCAACCGATAAGTTAATAGAACCAAATGATGGATAAATAAAACCATTACAATTTTGAATCCATACATCCGATGTATCAGAAGAATCACGTTCGAAATTTTTCATAAAAAGATTTTCTTCAGTAATAACATTGACTAGAGATGTAGAATCAACAAGACAACAAAGAGTAGGTATCTAGGAAATCCTAGCATAAATGTAAAGGGGACCATCAGGAGCCTTAATAGTCTCAGAATCATCAAAGGTAATCAGAAGTTCCTGAGGTCTTTTATTCTTAGGTTATTTTTGAGGTTTAGGTTGAGTCTTCAATTTAGGTTTTGGTTGAGGTTGAGATGGAACTTGAGGTTGAATCTGAGGTTGAAGTTGAGGTGGAGATACAGATTAAACAACATGCTCCACTTGATTAACAATGTGATTAAGATTATCCATCTTTGAATCATACACAATATCCATAGAAGATGGCTGAGCAATGGTATTAGTATCATGCGTGGGTAAAGGATTCGTATAGATTTGAAGATGATGATTCGGAGGAGAGACAAATTTCTTCCCACTACCATCAATATTATCAACAAATAAGGTAGTAGAATCAATTAAGTCTTGAACCTTATGTTTTAAAGAATAACATTTCTCAGTATCATGGCCATTCTAACAATGATATTGACAAAAAGCTTTACGATCAAAAGATTTAGATGCAATCATAGTAGGTAAAAGAGGTCAAATAGGAGGTAAAGTAATCATATTAGCAGTTAACAACCTATTCATAATAGAATGTAAAGATTCAGAAAGAGGAGTAAACACACGATTTAATCAAAAAGTAGTGGATGCAGAAGTGGCATTATGAGATGCAATAGCAACTTGATCAGCAACTGCATTCACTTATTTGTTTATCTTGACATAGTTATTGAATTTTTGAAATTTTTTTGGATTAGGAGCAACATCACTTTTATCAACTGGAACAGGAGCCATTGGAGTGGTACTCTCAAATTGACTCACTTGTAATTGATAATGATGAAGCACTGCACAAAGTTGTTGAAAAGAGGTAAATTCAATAAGAAGAATCTTATCTCTAATATCCTTTTGCAAATTTGAAATAAACATACGTTGAATATCAATATCAAGAACAAGATAGGAAATCTGAGCATGTAAATGCTTAAATCTACCAATAAATTCAAACAACTTTTCCTTAGCACTTTGTTTACAATGCATCAAATCAATCAAAGACACTTGCGGGCCAATGTTGTTTTGAAATTTTTGAATAAAAGCATTGGCAAGTTGTGGAAATGAATAAATAGAATAAGGAGGCAAGGAACAATACCATTGTAAGGCCTTGTCCCAAAAAGTTCTAGCAAACAACTTGGCTAAAATCCTATGGTCATGAGAATAATCAGTGCAAAGGATTTGAAATGTTTTAACATGATGAACGGGGTCTCCTTTTCCATTATAATTCTCAAGATGAGGCATATCCAGTTGCTGAGGAACATGAGTACGAATGATATCTTGAGACAAAGGACTTCCCATGTCACATGTAGGAATGCTAAACTTGTTTTGAGTCAAGGATGCAAGTTATTGTTATAAGGATGACACAGTTTGAGCCAAACTGATGATTGTTGAATCGTTAGAGGAAATAGGAGGAAGAGAAACATTAGAAACACTAGGTAAAGTGTAAGAGGCTGTAGGAATAGAAGACACAACTAGAGGAACACTTGGAACTACAGTTGGAAGAGGATTGGAATGAGTAAAATGAACATTATGATAAGAAGGTTGTGATGTAGGAAGGGACACAGGAGGAACACTCATAGGAATAGAGGGAACTGTCACAGTCACCAAAGAAGGAGTATATGTAGGAATACTAGGTAAAGGAACAGAAGAAGGTTCTACACTAGTGAGAGGAGGAATCAACCCTAAATCTTGAGCTTCTTGAGCTAAAGGTTTAACATTTGATTAATGCACAATATGAGTAATATCATGTAACAAATTGACACCTTGATCACTATCATGAAGAACTTTCTTAAGAGCATCAATAGCTTGAATAAAATCTTGATTTTGGTTTTCTTGAATAAGCCAATTACCCATTTTATCAAGTTCAGCTGAAAGTTTTTGGACTTGTTCAGGAGGAACTCTTAAAGCATCATCCTCATCATGAGATGAGTGAGAAGATTTTTTCTCCATAATAGGATTGGAATCATGAAGAATCAAATTATCATCTAGGATCCTAAGGAAAGGAGAGGAAGAATCAGGATCAAAGGCACCCATAAGTCTATGACTTTGTCTAACCAAAATATTATAACTAGGACTAGTAGTAGTAAAGCTCATAAACCAATGCAATGCAAATGAACTAAACTAGGAAAACATAAAGTATGAATATTTTTGTATTTTGAAAGAGATTTTACAATTTTTTTGTATTTTTAAAATATAGATGCAAATAATCTAATTAGCATGCAAGATTTAACATAAAAGACAAATCTAACACCAACAAGATAATATAAAGGGAAATCTAACACGACAAAGCACAATAGGGCATCTAATTCCACAAAAGAAAAGAGGGTAAGTATGTCGGGCTCACCAAAATGAATGGTATGAAAATGTGAATAGGGTTGAATAGTGGTAGATAAGATAATATGATATGAAAGGGAGAATATAGGACCTATCCTTAATCCAGATTCCCAAAAGGAAAGATCCAAATGGATTAATCACAAAGAAGTGATCAATGCACAAATGAATCAAACAATGGAGAACATGAAGAAAGGAGGAAATCCTATAATCTACTATAGAAAGTATGTACTTGAAATCTTAAATGAATAGAAGGCAAATACTAACCTCACAATAGGGAAAATCTAGAAAATGCTGATTTGTGATGTCTGTGCACAGTTTTGGGAAATTTTGCATCCTGCTCCGAACTGGAAATGCCGAGACAAAGAAAACCCAGAAAACTTTTGTCCTTCTGAGGTTAGGTCGACTTTGACCTAGATAGCGGGGCACAATCTTACCCCAGGGCACAATCTTACCCCCCACTAAAGGTCATCCCTGACCTAAAACAACTCTGATGGAAATTTTGTTCACTGATCTTGGAAGTTTGCCAAAAAGGGTATCCAAATTTGAACTTCAATTCGTTGTCCTATACCTGTGTCTGCAAGAAAAATGGTTTTTTTTGTTTGGATGGTGGGTTTTCCTTGGTCAAACCCCATTTTGGAATCAACCTTGAAATGTAATTGAAATTGCAATAAACAAAGTAAATGAAATAATTCACCTTACTTATATTGAAATCCTTATGGAGGATTCGAATCCTTGAATCCACAAGTATGGATGCTCCAAATGAATATAGGAATGTAAGATGTCTCAAATCAATGGCATTAGATCTTTAACACCAATCTTGAATGTATCTTTGCATAGGGAGAGGCTTGGATGAATGTGGATGGAGAAATCTTCAAGGGGGCTCCAAAGAGATTAAATCTTTCAATAGCTAACAATGGATCTCCTTGATGAATGCTTGAATGGATGATTACTTGAATGCTTGGCTTGAAGATGAATTCTTTCTTTCTTTCTTTCCTTCTCCTTCTTGCTTGCTACTTGATTGCGAATGCTTATGAAAATTGGATGGACAAAATGAGAGAGGAAGGCTTCCTTTTATAGTGATATAGAGCACAAACTTCTAGAGAGGTCGACATTGGAGAATTAAATCCCAATTAATCTTAAACCCTAGAAATGGACCTAGATTAAATGCAATTTAAGGGTTTACCATTCCGAAATTTGAAACAGTCGACCCAAAAGTGGGAAAATAAAACTTTCCAAAACCCGACATCCCGAAACTTCCAGAAACTAAAATTTGGACTTGGGGTCAAGGATGAGGTCGACTCTACCCTAGGTCAGAGTCAAGGTTGACCTTAACCTAGGTCAGGGTCTAGGTCATCCTTGACCTAGAAAGTCAAAGTCTCCAATTTCTCAAAGAAAGTTGTCAGAAAGAGGTTGGAAATAGGGGGAGAGAAGCAGAACATGGGGAAATTGCCAGATCCATGCAAAGACCCAATCAAGGCACTTGACATGACCCTAGACCACTTACTCAAAGGTCTAAATGCTCTTATCATGGAAGTTCTTCCATTTTAAGATGATACAGAATGTTATAGGAATATTTCTAGACAAATTGTTGCACTAGCTTGTCAAATGACTTGAGAGGGGGAGATAGTTTGGTGAACCGTTCCATAGATTGACCACTAAGAATCCTAGGAAAGAGTCTCATGAGATAAGTGGGGTCATGCAAGAACTCCATGCTAAGTGTGCAAAATTCCCCAATGTGATCATGAGGATCTTTTCTACCATCATATTTTTCATATTTAGGAAACTCAACCTTTCGAGGAAAAGGTGGAATGTGTAGATCTTTGTCAAAAGGAAAGGATAAAATAACCTCAAGAGAGAAAGATGTGCTTGGTTTTTCTTTCTCTTTTTCCAATCATTGCATATGTTTCATCATATCTTCCATCTGTTTCCTCAAGATTTCCATTTCAAATGGTTC
Organism: Chamaecyparis obtusa; assembly: GCA_027943335.1. Taxonomy (NCBI): domain Eukaryota; kingdom Viridiplantae; phylum Streptophyta; class Pinopsida; order Cupressales; family Cupressaceae; genus Chamaecyparis; species Chamaecyparis obtusa. The sequence continues at coordinate 27,488 of BSBK01002084.1, read as the reverse complement.
TTCATTTTTTATTAGATTATCAACATCAAAGTTGTGGGGTACTTTAACTCCTCGAGAGGCCAAGTGCAATAAGTATTGGTCTTTGTTTTGACTAAGAGTCAAATTCATGAGTCTTTGTAAGTGTTCATCTTCCTAAAACTACAAGATATCTTCATCAGTTATTTCATTGTCTAAATCACCACCTTGTGAGCCATGTGATCCATGCTGAGTGTGTTCAGATCCTTGTTGAGAATCATTTCTAGAGTTAGGACATTCTTGATTTTCTTGTCCAAAGTGTTTATCACCAAGTTATTTTAGGAATTCTCCAATCCTCTTACTTTGTTCATCCATGGTTGGAGTGTAAGAAACACTATGTGCCAACCTAGGAGAGGATAGAGTAGATTCGCTAGAGATGTTAGCAAAAGGTTTGAAACCCCAAGGTAGAGGACCATCTTTAGTTGAGTTGTCAAAGATAGCTTTGGGTTTTTTTCCCTCACATATCTAAGATCTAGTTATGACCGACATGAAAGGAGTTGTCAAAAGCCAAATATGATGACTTATGATGACTTGATGTTCAAGCTAGGTAAGTGAGGATGTTCACTTGTTCAAAGTGTAAAGTGTAAGAGATATAGAGAAAAGATAAGTTGCCACAAGGTGCCCAAACTGCGGGGAGATCCCTATGTATGACACTTGTGAACAAGAAAGAGATTGGATAGATAATCCAATATATTTGATCAAAGAGATGGTGGAAAATTGAGCATTATACTAGCCAAGTATGTATTCAAGAGACCAAAGTAATATTTTTTAGCTAAGGACAATTCCTAATATGATGAAAAATAATAAATAACAATATGATTTTGAGGGTAGAAATGGAGTAGTTTTGACAAAGTTTAAGTTTAGTCCAAGAGTTCAAGTTCAAAAAGTTGCAAGGTGATTGATAAGTTTGAAGCATTTCCTAGACAAGACTTATTTTGAAAGTATGTAGTGAGAAAACAATAGTCTTAAGACAATCGAACAAGGGTCAAAGAAACCTTGTGGATACAAGCATATGTGAAGTCTTAGTAAGGTGTCAAATATACCAAGTGTATCATGTGTATGTTCAATAAATGTTTCCACAAGTCTTAGCACAAGAAGACACATCAAGAAAGCTACCTAAGGTCAAGTTGGTAGTGTTGCAACCTTTTCCCACAACTTGATACCCCTTCGCCTCACACAAATTGATGTTGGCTTTATCATGGATTTGCATCCAAGGGAGTACATATGGTGAGTGTCTTGGGGTGATCCAGGTAATCCACTTGGATCAATCCTTGCACAAAGGAAAACACACAACCAAAAAAGGATAGCTTCTAAGTCCTAAAGTGTTTAGTAAGGGCCTATGTTCATGAACACCCCTCATAGTTCCACAAGTAGAATTAAGACCTTTTAGCCCTACAAGGAAGCAACTAAGTCTTCTCGCTCTTTGGATTGAAAGAAGCTTTTGTTTATAGTTGGGTGGAGTAGCTGGATTTGCTTGTTCCCCACTTGGGTCATTCCCAAAAGATTACTCTTTTGGCAGGCCCTCTAAAGGTAAGTGCAAGAAAGTAAAGATGTATAGCTAGTGGGGGTCTAGATTTATGATTTTACCATAGGGAAAAGAGAATAGTCTCCTACTCCATAGTTTCTCCCAAAAACATCAAGTACATGTTCATTTACCCTAGATAAATTGAAAGTGACCAACCAAGTAGGTCTAGATTTCTAATTTTTCAAGAGGAAAAGAGCATACTCTCCTACCACTCAACTAATCACAAAACAATAAGCCTTATAGTTAAGCTAGGTGCCTAGAAATTAAATGTAAGAAAACACATAGTTTATTTGTATCTCCAAGGCAACCTACAAGACAAAGCATTAGTAGTTTCAAGAAAAAGCCTTTGACAACCAGATCCCACATCACAAAATGTTAGTATACATGAAGATATTGAGCTCTTTTGATAAGAAAAGCCATACAAAACCACAAGTTAGATCATAAAAAGCATGCAAAATTAACCAATAGCCCTGCAAGATCACTGATTAGTTACAGTTAGAAGACCAGAAAACCAAAAAATGCAAGAAAAAGCAAGCAATCTCGGCCCAAATTCGAACTATGATAGAAATAAAATCTAGGCAAAAATTAATCAGTCTGTTAGAAAATCGTACAACATACCTCACAAAAGCAAATCGACATTTTAGACTGGCACAATATACCTTATAAAGGTAGTGTGACACTTCCCATTAAGGCCATGTGATACTTCTTTGTATGTCAGAACAACACTTAAGAGGATGCAGAGTTTCCCACAATAGTATAATAAAATATCGCCTGGGTATTATAAGAAATATCGTATGACCTTTGAGCCTACAAAAATAAAATTTCTAAACTTGCGACAACAATAAATTGAAAGCACAAGAAATGGAGCCAAATATGAATACCTAGCCCCACGATGGGCACCAAATATGTGTGATAAAAAATGTCACACACTTCTATGAACCATTACACTTGAGAGAATCCATGAAAGAGGAGATCTCAAGAAGTGACTCATAGCTTCTTAGTTGAAGTGAGTTTAATCCTTCTCATGATGCTCATCAGATTGGAATGTAGGATTAGTGACTTGACTACTCCAAAATGGAAGATTAACATCTAAGAATGAAGCTAAGAATGCAAAATGCAAGGTAAGAAAATGAGAGATTAAGTTAAGATGAATGCAAACAACTAGTAATCTAAGAACGAGATGCAAGAAGAATGAAAGAAAAAAACTAGATTAGTAATGCAAGATTAAGCTAGAAATGAAGCTAAGCTAAGAATTGAGAGCAAATAAGAGCTAAGAATTCAAATTAGCAAGATTGCAAGAAATATAGAATGCAAGATAACAAAAGTACAAGATTACAAATTAGAGACTTAGAATGCAAGAGAATGGACCCTTGAGCCAAGGAAGAGCTTCCTTTTAAAGGAATTGCCTCTAGAATGAAGGGTGGAGATTAAGAGGCAAAATAATGAGTGGATGAGATGAAGAGGAAAAAGGAGATCCAAGGAGATCCAAAGTTAGGTAGAGATGAGTGGTGAGGATTAAGAGACAAAAGGGAAATGTTAGGTAAGATAAGACAAATAGCATTTGAAAGCACAAATCCCTTTTAATTGCTAATTAATCAAGATTAAGTATGCACACATGTGAATGTGTTCTTTTAATAAAAGTGTAAGATCTTTATATTAAAAGTAAGGTTATAGAAATTAAGTTAATATGGAAGCTCTAGAAATTAGACCATAGTTTAAGCTTGATATAAGATTTTTTATTTAATTATGCAAAGGATATTTTAAGGGTTACTCTTCATAGTTATGCTTAGAAAAGAGATGTTTTGATCAAAAGGGGGGGCTCAAGTTCCACTAGACCAATTTTAGGTGATTACACTCCAAAATGGAAGGTATTTATTTTATCGAGACCTTTTCTCCTATAGCTATACTTGAAGTTGTTAGATTACTTCTTGCACATGCAGCTTACATAAAATTTAAAGTATAATAGATGGAAGTTAAGTTTGCATTCTTGAATGGTGAGTTAGAGGAATATGTTTACATTGAGTAACCTGTTGGATTTCTACTAATTGAAGAAGGAGATATGGTTTGTAAATTGAAGAAAGCACTGTATGGATTAAAGCAAGCTCATGGATCCTAGTATGCCAGATTCGACAGATATTTAACAAAGATTGGATTTAGTAAAGGTATTGTTGATAGTAACTTATAATTCAAAATATTTGATTATAATATCTTGATTGTTGAAGTCTTTGTTGATGATATCATATTTGGTAGCAATGATGAATTAAGAAGAAGTTTTGCTGATAAAATGTAAAAATAATTTGATATGTCTATGATACGTGAGATGAAATTCTTTCTTGGATTCAAAATTACATAGTTGGATAAAGGAATTTTCATTACACAATCCAAGTATGCCAGAGAATTGTTGAAGAAATTTGGTATGGAAGATTCAAAACTGGTAGGGAATCCTATGATTAATGGTTGCAAACTGACTAAGGATGATGAATCCCCTTGTGCAAATCAGACAAGATACAAATTAATGATTAAAAGATTGCAATATATAACTCATACTAGAACAAACATATCAAATGCAATTGGAATTGTTGCAATATTTCAAGTAGAACCAAAGGAATCACATATGGTTGTTATCAAGAGAATCTTTAGATACTTGAAGGGTACAATTGACTACGGGTTATGGTATGGAAAAGATGATGATTTTACTTTGAGTGTATATATCGATGTTGATTGGGTAGATAATGTGGATGACAGGAAAAGTACAAGTGGCGATGCACTTTTTTTTGGGTAAGAGACTAATCTCTTGTACTATTAAGAAACAAGACTGTATATTTCAATCTACTGTTGAAGCTAAGTATGTTGTTGTTGCTATAAATTGTAATCAAGTTGTCAAGATGAAGCAAATGGTGAAGAATTTAAGGATAAAATTGATGAACCAATTGTTATTCATTGTGATAACTCAAGTGTTATAAATTTTTCAAAGAACACTATGCAACATTCAAAGACAAATCATATTTATATTAAGTATCACTTTTCGAGGGATACAGTCAGTGAAAAGGAAGTAAAACTAGAGTATGTGTCTACGAAGGAACATATTGTTGATATCTTTAAAAATCCTTTTATGAAGGATACATTTGAGTATCTTAGAGATAAGATAGGGGTTTTGGCCCCTCTAGATTAAAGATAATGATGCTAGGGATGGCATCCATCTAGAAATTTATTAGAATATCATTCTCTGGATTGATGAGTTTGGGGACTTCTCCTCAGGGGGAGTAGTCTTGTGATAGATTGATGAGAAATAGTTATCTATTATGCCTTTTGAGTTGATTTCAGTTCTTTTTGATGTCTTTGGTCCTTTTCCATTGATGTCAAAGAGGGAGAAATTGTATGAAAAACACAGAAAAATCAAATTGTGCTAAGGAGAGATTGTGTTGAGAGGTTTGAAGATGGATATTTAGATTGATCAGGGGGATATATTTCAAAGTGATTGGGTGGATATATTTCAAGTGATCAGGTGGATATATTGATATCTTTGTGTATTGGTTAATTTTTCACTTCATATATTGTTATCAATGCCAAAGGGGCAAATTCTTGAGAATGTCAGAGATTGTTGATTATATCTTGTTTATGTGTGCTAACATTAACTTTTTGTCATTGATGTTAATATATTATTGCTGCCGTAGACTATGTGTTTAGAGAAGATGATTTTAGATGATCAAGCGCTAGTCTTTCAGTGTTCTTGTGTTTTGATGTCAAGTTTTTTCTTTGGTAAGAATTGATATGGTTGATTCAGTTGATGGGAAGATTCAATGGTATTCTTGGATTATGTTATGACCATTTTGGATGGTTTTCATTGATCATGGTGATCGCATTTGGTGATTGGCTATCATGTTGGCATTTCTTCATTTAGGTCCTAGCTGGCTTGGTGAAGTAACGTATTGTGATTATTTGTGTGGATTTGGAAAAGATGTTTCATGTTCAAGGATGAAGATCTGGGTCCTATATAAGTCTTGGCCGACTTGATTTGGATCACATTGTAGTTTGAGCATAATGTTTATATCATTTTTTCTTATAGGTCTTAGCCGACCCTATTTTAAACTATTCATTGTAATATCTATAAATGAAAAATATTTTTTGTGATTACGGTGTTTGTGTGTGTGTGTGTGTGTGAAAAGAAGAAAAAGGAAGAAACATGTTTGTATTATGCAATTGAGGTAGATATTGTACTTCATCAAAACTATATTGGCATAGTAGATGTTGTAAGTCAGTTTGCTTGTTCTAGACAGTTTGTCCACCCTTGTGAATTATAATTAGAGATTGATTAGTGAAATTGACTGAGGGCCAGATCATTGTATTATGAGAAGTGAGATCAAGGCAATGGGCATGTGAATGCATGTGCATTCTTCTTTTATTTTCATTTTCTCTCAACTAGGTAGTACTTTTAACATAGTACATCTATCTAGTAGGTTTGACTCCCATCGGGGTTTTCCCTTAATCGAGTTTCCTTGAGAACAAATTTGGTGCTATGTGTAATGTGGTGGATCTTTCATTACTATTTATCATTCATATCTTTAACTATTTTAAAGTTTTAATTGTTAGTACACAACTGATTCACCCCCCCTCCCCCTCTCCTTAGTTGTGCTTGCCTCCTTTTGGGCATAACATATGTATGGGTGGATATGATCACTTACAAGATGAATATTGACAAGAGACCCTTTGAATTAGTTTATACATTAGAAGACAAGATACCAATTATTCTAGAGTTGCTAGTGTAGACACCTAAACTCATTCTTTTCTAGAAATAAATATTTATTATTTATTTATTTTTACCCTCCTATTCTATTAATTAAATAAATATTATTTATTTAATTCCCAATTTTACCTTCATCTATATATCCTTATCCATTCAATTTTATCTCCTCAACTTGTTCGCATGGATTATAACCTAAAATTTCCATCAAGTGACAAGTCTCCCCTTCACATGTCTAACTAAGCCCTATCTCCATTCATTGAATGTAGACATCTTCCTAAAAGTCAAACTAACTTCATATTTTATCCATCTATCTCAAACCCAAAACTTTTAATCTTATCCATACATAAGGATGTCTCCATCATGCTACACTTTTAACATGGCTACAATATTGATTCTAACCCTTATCCTCCTTTAATCTTAGCCATCCTCAATCAACCATAGCCATTGATTTTTCCTTTTTAGAGTCATATAATTAGTGGCATGTACAATAAAATCAATCCATCCATGAATGTACTATCAAGATTATGCTATCATTTTTCATCTCGTTATCATTGTTATACCAAGTTTATGTTGGTTTTTCTATTAAGTGATCCACATCATCAAAGAGAAAATTCTAAAGAACTAGGGAGCATTGTACTTCAAGATCACATAGGACAATGGAGATAGTTGAGGTATATATTTTATTTCCTTTCATTTCTTATGCTATTATTACTTTTAAACATATTTTTACCATCTTCAAATAGTATCAAAAATGTTGCACAAAGTTCAAGTTCAAGGAGAAGGAAGTGATGCATTATCTCATAGAGTGTGTGAGCTAGTAGAGTTGGAGGAAAACATAAGAATTGCTCAAATTTTATAGTTCTATTATGGTAGAAAAAAATGAAGCATATAAAAAAGAAGAAAACTAAAAATAATTCTAAGTAGGAGACTCGGTCCTCATGTAGACTGTTAGATTTGAATATGAAGGGAAACATAAATTTTTTGATGCTTTTAAGATTTGAATCTTATCAAATAGTAAATAAGTGTGAGAAAATCATATTCTACATCAATAACTTAGATGGTGATATCATGGTAAGGTATTTTTATGTTGTACATATTCATTTTCATTGTGTTATGTTTTCCTATTTACAATCATAATCTTTTTTTATCATAATGAAGTGTATATCTTGTAATGTATTTTAAGTTAGTTTTATACTTTTCATTGATGTTGTATGAGTATTTCATGGGTTTCCACAAAATAAAAAGGTAGGATTCTTATTGTATCCACTTAGCATACACATCCCAAGTAGAGTCCATGTTAGCAATATATTTTGAGGCAATATCTTTTTCACTTGCATAAGTTGCTAGGTGAGAGATTTTGAGTCAATTAGTAGTTCTAGGTAGGTTTTCAAGATTACCTTTACCTTGGTACCACTTTCTTACATGGTATTTATTGCAAGTATTTTAGGTTTTTTTCTATCATTGTTACTTCATTTTCATTCATATCCCTCACACTTCACCTTTCTTTTTCCTCTCTCCCATTCCCATAGAATGTCTTCTTCTTGAGCCTTGAATCTCAATCATTTATAGCATCTTGTACTCCTTCAACAATATTTTTCCCCAACTTAAACCATTCAATGTTCTATTTATGCATGATAAGTCATAGAGCCTTGTTACTCAAATTAGAGACCCTACCTACCTCCATGTATGGTCTCGTGAAGATATTAATGACTAGAAATGAACATAGAGAATGTAAAAGGATCTAGATGCTACCATAATAACATTAATCCCATCAAGGTCACAAAATTGCACACAAGGTCATGTAAAGATTAAAAATGCCTATATGGTTTCTCAAAACTATAAATGAAAATCCTAGTTGTTTATGTCCATGTATGGTACTGGGCCACTCCTCAAAATAAGAAGAATATTCTAGGTGCCTCAAGTCATTTGACACTAGATCTAAGGTATATTTTACTATAGATTTTTGAGGTTTTCAAATTCAATGCTTTGTCTAGCATATAAATATTATAATAATTACTAGTGCTTTTATGATTGAAATATTATAAATATAAGAATGAAAGATGTCAAAAAACTAGATCATTTTTCTACTTGCAAGATTGTAAGTGTCTAAGACTACTCTAACATTTCAAATTCTTCAAGTCTAGTACCTAAGGTAGAAGAACATTGTGTCAACCAAATAAAGGGTTTCAAGTAGGAAAATATATCTATAAGTAAATACATCTCAATGATAGCATATAATTTATAAAGTAAATATTTCAACTTAGTCGTCAATTTCCTCTATCACATTTGCTAGCATGAATATAATAAGGATATGATATATGCACGAAAACATTAAAAAAAATATTAAAAATATTTTTTATTGTTTTTTATTAAGTAAAAATAGGTTTTGAAGGGACCCAAAACCTTAACATCAGCATTACAATAGGATATGCATTAAGGTACAACAAAATCTAAACTATGGCGTAGAGCCAACAAGAAAGAAATCTAGCACAAAAAGAGATAGAGCCAACACAACACTAGAGACCGGCAAAAAACCAACAAACAAATACAGAAAGACCAACAAAAATATAATTAAGAGAATTTTTTCAGGAGCTCGGCCGCTTCCAGTTCCAACTGATCCATGTTGGAAGCAACGCTCTTCAAGTCCTCAATCTCCTTGTTATTCTTCAACACTTTCTTCTTGGTACTCACCTGAGTCCTTTTCCCAAGTCCAATAGCCTCATCAGAGTCAACATCCTTATCACCATCAATCTCCACAATGGCCTTTTCCTGATTTATCTACTCCAACTTCCCAACTAAGATTTCTAGGTGTTTTGTAGAAGCTTTAAGGATCTTATAGCTCTATTCACCAATTTTATTCAAATTGGCCTCTAGACTAGAAACCTTGGTCTCCACTTCCCTAGATTTACTATCATATATTTTTGTCAGAGCTTCAACATCATTCATAGCTTTAGCAAGGTCCTTATCATCCTCAGATAGGGAGTTGTCCTTACCTACACCTAAAGACTCAAGAGCCTCGAGCCTACTTTTAAAGGGCCCTATGCTTAATGTTGATATATTTAACTTCATGGAACACCCATCTGATAAGCATATAGAAATCTACTGCACCCTCTTTAGTAGTTTTCAATACATCAATGAAAGTCTCTTTGTTGTGGCGGTCCATCTCGCTAAGATTAGCACCTTCTTGGGTATCCAACTTAGTTGCTTCAACCTCCTCATAGCCAATAGGGGGGATGCGAACATCCTCCTCAAAGACAACATTTTTTCTATTTGCTAGCTCTAAGAAGGGATTTTCCAGCCACATTGGTAACTAAAGCAGACGAAAGGGACAAAGACTCACCCTTACCCTTACCAACTTGACAAGTAGGGTACAGTCACTTCGCTTAAATTTCTTTATGGGGAGGGGGGAATCAGGGTCATCATCAACTTTAGTATCCCACCCCTCATCTTCACCTTCCCCTTCAATAAACAAATCCTCCTCTTCCACCATTTTATGCTTTTTATCTCTAGGATGGAGCTTCTCACCCTTATTAGACACCGATAAGAGCATAGCAGTAGGGGACTTTCCTTTTCCCTTTCCCACATTCTTTGGATTTTTCATGAGGTTAGAGCACACAGGGTCCTCATCAACATCTTTATCCCAACCCTCATCTTCACCTTCCCCCACATCATACATCTCTTCCTCTAAGTCAGTGTTTCCAAGAACATGATGATCAACATAAGTAACTTTATAATATTTTTAAATTAAAAGCATGAGGTCCTCATGGAGAGAAGGATTACCCCAAGGGTTGCCCCTAAAATCCTTAATACTTACATTCATTGAACATAGAAGGTAAAAAGGAAAAGAAACCTTCTTACCATGTCAGAAATGATTCAAAAGAACAAAATGGTATCTGTACACTCTAGTAAACCTACCATCAATAGTGAAATACTACATTATAGCCATGAGAACTTTCTTCCACACCACCTTGATAGCCTTTGGCACATTGTAGGTTTTTTTTTATTTTGACCAATTTTTCCCTCTCTTCATCCTCTTTAGGGAATCTTCTAACAACCAAGTCCGTAATATTATTGTCCCTATAGAAATTCCTCCCATCCAGAGGAAGCCTCATGATTTCAATAATAACCCCTTCATCCACTTTCACCAACCTACCACAGATGGTAATTTTTCCATCCTTCCATTCTTTCTTGAACAACCTAGTGATCACAGGTTTTTCTCATGGAGTCTCTACATGGAATTAGTAACATTACCATTACTAAGTAAACTCCAAATCTTAGCTTTTTCCTTCCACTCATTACAAGAAATCAGCTCCATCCTCTTCTTATCACCACCCATCTTACCCTTCTTGGCTCTCAACAAAATCACCTAGAAACTAACTCTCTACAAGAAATGTGAAGGGATTATGCTCCAGAAACTAACGTTCATAAACTAAATTAATATGGAGTGGCATATTTGATTTGTATGTATGTAAAAAATTAGTTTTAGTCTTGATTTAAAGGTGTGCCCTCTTCCTTGTTATAATTTGGATTTAGATTACCTATTAGAGTAGGGAATAGTCCTAAACATCAATAATCAAACACATTCATAATGAGAAAATATATCATTTTTAGTGATTTAGGAAGTAGGTTAAATTTTACATATTTCATGAATTAGAGATATAGTTTAGAGAATATCCTCAATGAACTTTAATAGCCAATATTTAGAAGAATAATGTTATTCATACACAAAACTTGTAAATGTGAGTGATGAGTGGACATTAATATCAAACACAATATTATTTTCACCTTCAAATGTGTATGAAAATATGTTTTTTATTAACTTAATGAGGGGTTTTGTAGGTAACTAGTAAGTCATAAACTTAGTGGCAAATATTTGGGTCTCATTCAAATTAGGTATGGTTTTTGTCTAGAGCATCTTATCATATTTCTTTTGTTGATAATATCATCAAGGAAACTTCTAGGAACACCCTCCTAATTTTAACATATACCAAAGTAAAGGAGACAGTGCCTATTCTCAGGAATAGTCCTTTAATCATCTATATCTTGTTTAGTATTCATTCTATCTTCATAAAGACAATTTCATGTCCATGAAGATGGGTTGATACTCTAGTTTTATATTACATTTTTTTTTATAACTAACAAGACTTGATCACAAGATGTAGATAACGTAAAATCACAACTAATTTGTTAATGATAAGCATGAATTATACTATTATTATATAAGAAAAAATCATTAACATCAATAGAAGCATCATGAATTAAATAATCATCAAACATGCCTTGAGAAAATAAAGGAAAAGAATGGTCATGTCAAGGCACATAACTAGTATAAGAAATACAAACATCATGAGAATCTTAGTAGGAAAATCATTACTTAAAAGTATTTCTCATACATACATTTAGCAAGAGAGACCCATGTAGGATAATTGATAGGTATGGTAGGAGAGAAAGCACGAGAGAGAAAAAATTATGCTTGTTAGGCACATCATTACATGAAGCCAAATCCCTAGAGGTACCATAAAAAAGACAAGGTAAGTGTTGGAGCATTATTTATTTTTGTATTTAGTTTATTATTATATTTTGTTCTAGGAGCCTAATTAGGATAAGTTCACTTAGTTGTGTTAATCAATTATGTTTCTATATCAAGTATGTACTTTATTGCCCCATATCTAGTTAGTAAGCCATTCAATTATGTTCCCATAATGTTTTATGTAGTTTATTTTCACTTATCTAACCCTAGTTAAGTTACACTCCTTATCATGGTTAGGTATGTCAATCTTTAGTTAGCTGCATCAATTATGGATGTTGATCTTTAGCTACCATCTTTTCTACATTGCCTTTCTCTACATAAGCATAATACTACTACGTAATGTAGACCTTCATATATTCCTTCATTATAATACTTTTTTATTCTATCATATATTTTTGTGTCACTATTTTAATATTATATTAATATATCATCCTCATAATTTATGCAAGGTGTAAGACAAATGAAGAAGATCCATCTTACTTGAAATAATAAATGCTAATAAAATCTATTAAAATTGAAAAGTGAGACACACTATGAAGCAACGCTTTGATAGAGCATTTAACATCCTCTATATGGTTAAGATGAAAAAAACATTATAATTTTTTTATATATGAATATATATGGGTCAAATATAAGGGTTGAGTAAAATCAATAATAAAATATTTAGCAATTAAGCATAATCAAAGGGTAGAAAGTAAAGAGATAACACATAATGACAGGACAAACCCTAATTAGAATAATCTAATTATTCTTAAATGATAATGGAATAAGCTAATTATTCTTAAATGATAATGGGTCAAAACCGTAATAAAATCTAAAATAAATGATACACCAACAAAATTAGAGATAACAAATATAAAAAAAAAACTTAGGGTAAAAATGTTAGATTCACCATTTTTATGTAAGGGACTAAATCACTCTTGCATAGAAATCTAGAGTAGATAAATGTGAATAAACAAATTTTCTTGAGATTTTAAGAGTCGATGTATAAATATGTGCTTGATTAGATTTGAAATAAAAATAAATAATGAAGGTGTATACATACCTTGATGTCAATAAAGAAGAGACGATTTCTTTATGATTTATTACTACCTAAAATTTGATGTTAGAACTAATGTGAACATAATAAGATGACTTATCTCTAAAAGCTTTGAAATTGTGCAAAACCTCGGGTCAATCTCATGTTGTTGAATTAAGCTTTGCATTTGTGGACTTGATATTTGAACTATAGAAATGACTTTATGATCTACCTACCTTTCATACTACCAATAGAGACTCAACTAATTGAGAAAATTGTTATTGTTAACAAACACCTTTTAAACTTTTCATGCAGGGATCTTCATCTTAGATAAACCATGTGATTAATTTAAAATTGTTGATAAAATCGAGGGACATGCAATGATGTAAATGTCAATCACTATGATGGTGTGTGAAAATTGATATTTGGAATAAGGTGTAAAAGGGTGATGCAATAACCCAGTGCAAGAACTAAGGTTTTGGGTTTTGTTAACCAAGAGGCAATGCAATCAAAATACGCTAACATGGAGTTATGTTTTGATATGGGCAAGGGTGATTATGAGAGAGAGTAATTTCAAAGAACATGTGATTTTAGGCAAATTGAGGGAGGGATTCTCTATGATCCCTATAGATCTTTTTATACTAGACCTAGGCACATAATTTGAAAGCTTTGGTGTATGATTTAACAAGTAATGACTAGATAAGTAGGATATATTAATATATGCTACTTATCAATTGATGAACTTAAGGGGCTTTCTAATGAATGACTCATAAGGCACAACACTTGCTGAAGGTTTTGCAAATGGGGTTGCAAGCAAAGTGGGTTTAACCTTGGAAGAAACTTTGTGTTTAAACGTGGTTGAGCTAGAGTAGTACTGGGATGAGTGACCTCCCGAGAAGTCTTGATACTTCACCTCTATGAGCATCACCTAAATGCAAAGAGTGCTACGTGTTCCATTCATTCTCATGATAGATGGGTTCTTGTGAACCACTACTCATGAAACATGGTTCAATGAATTTGACTCAAAAACTACACAATTGAATCCTTATGGTAATATCACAAGTAATGAATAGTTATAATCAAGTTGATTTGGATGCATGAATAAATTCTAATCCTAAACATGAAGGTCAACCTTGTGCTATGAAATTGACTTAAATAATTTTTACACCCATATATTCAACCCAAATAAAAAATTGATAATTTAAAAATTAAAAAACATACAAGAAATAATTAAGTTATCTTTTTCCAAATCAAATAAAAAATGAGAATAATAAAACTCAAAATTGTTCAAAATATATTTTTAAATCAAATACTCAAAAACTTTAAACAAAATTATACAAAATAAAGATTCAAGATTCAAAATATGCCCCTCATGTCAATTGGTCTTTAGTTTGTTGGTGAAATTGAATGGTTCTTGAAGAGCACACCAAGGATCTAGTATTGCCATTGCAAGGTTAGAACACATAAGTGATGAGGCACATTGTACCCCAAATGAATTTGACTGATACCCCTCAATCTTTGACTCTTCCTAAAAAACAATCCTCATAGGGAAAAAAAAATCCCTTACCAATATTGCAAATGTTTATCATAAAAAAGCTCCACAATGTGTACTCTTTAAATTGGATATACACACTAACCACGTATACATATTTAACCCAGTACGTGTCAGAGATATACATTGTGTATATGGAGCGACAAGAGGGGCCCGCCGCGCCGACAAAAGCAAATTAACGACAAATACAGAAACGCCACCCGGTTTTCAAAGCTGCGCGTGAGTTAAGGCTGACAAGACCGTACTTTATCGGGAGGTGAGTAATTATAAAAAAGTACGAAGAATAAATCGGCAGTAGAAAGTAAGAAAGTCAAATCCCAAGTGAAAGCCCTCGTGAAAACGTAAGGATATTAATAAAAATCATATTTGACAATGGACTATAGTCTATAATAATAAGAAGCCACAATTCTTAAATATTTAAGGCAAACATAGGCCTTGACAAAAGGGGAATGTTTGCCAAAGTTTTCATATTTCCATGCTTTTACCAGGATATTTTCCATGCTTTTCTAAGTTTGTTAACTATGGGAAAGTTTTGCCTTATGATTTTGTTTTTGCCTTTGTCTTAAATGGGATAAAGATAAGGATAAGGATAAGGATTTCATCTTTTTATGCAGGCTTGGAATTTGATGGCTGTATTGGCCGTTCTTCAACTTTTGAGTCGTATATGACAGCCTGAAAATTTATTGGACTGTATAGATTGATAGGTTAAATTTTCATAAAACTGTCAATATGACACTTAAATTCTTTAATAAACCATCAAAATTTGCTATAGATAATATAGTATTTAGTCAATAAAATAACTATATATTGGTTTACATATATTATATAATATATATTTATGACAAATGTTTCTATTTTGTTTATTATATGAATTTTTAATTTAGAGTATTTTTAAAACAAAATCTATGAATTTTAGAAACTTGTTTTACCAATTTAAAATAGTAGTATGCAATATATAAACTTAGAAACTTTCTTAATTAATTAGACATATATTACCAATTTATAATTTTTTTCTAATTTTATATTATTTTATCATAAATAAAAGTTTGTATATAATTTATTATATATTATTTTTATTGATTTAAAAAAATTTCAATATAAAACATATGAATTTAGAAACTTGTTGAGATTTTTGTAAATATTACTAATTTATACAGATATTATATTGACAAAATAATTAAATTTAAAAGAATTATTAGACTATTTGTAAATTAGAAAAAAATTGACAATTAATATACATCTTAAAACCTAAACTGAAAGGCATTAAAATGACCAAAGCGTCATGGAAAATTGATATGACAGGTAGGGGCGACCGTCAAATTCCAGGGCTATTTCTATGGTAGAAATAGTGTTGTTTGTATTAGTTGTTTTCTAGTTTTGTCTTTATTTAAGATAATATTTGTATAAATTTAGGTTCAGTTTCCTAGTTTTTATATATATAATCTTTAGATATTTAGTTCCATTCTATTTGTTTATATACAATTTTATAAATTTATCTTTATTGTTTGTTTATAATGTATATTTATTCACCTATTTTTATTTAGTCATTTGTCATTTGGATTCTATTTTAAGTCAAGTATGTGGATGCATGGATGATCTTTTAATTGTAAAATTATTATTTTTAAAATATAAAATTTTATTTGTAAGCATGTATACGGCTTCTAGATGAATTGTGTAAATTTTTTAGAACCAATGTTTATGTAGAAGTTGTATACATAAAAATTTAGTATTAAAATGTGATTGATTGACCTCTGCGAACCTTCTATCTTGAACTAGATAAACACACTTTTGTTGCGATTTAGTGTTATGTATTAGTATTGAAAGAAATTTGATGTATTTAGTCTAATGATTTTTAAGAATTATTCAAAAGTACAAAATTCTATAGCACTAATATGATCAACATAGACACAATTCAACTAGTGCAATGAAAGGAGTGAAGAATATGCATCTTAAGTGCTTGCTTATTATCTTTGATACTATTTAAATTCAAGGGATTGATTAAGGGATAATGCCCTCATAGTTTGATTGTACAACACCACTACGATATTTATAAATACCATAAGTTCTTATTTTTACAAAATGTAAAGTAAAGAACATAGTACAAGGTAAAACTATGAAACAAATCTCTACAAATTAGTAATGGTGAATTTAAAGTAGGAGCATACATCTATTAACAAGGAAAATGTCTAGCACACAAGTCCAAGAAGTCACACTAAGATAGAGAAACAAATAAAGGTTATGAATGATGATTGTGTCTTAAGAAGATTGCTTGAATATTCTATTGCTAACTTGAGAGATATCAATTTCTTTTGTGAATATAATTGTTGAATGGATGCTATGGGTTCAATCCTATATTCCCCTTGTTCTTGTTGAGTGCTTATTGAGAGTTTTTATCAAATATGTTGATTTATTCAAATTGTTGACTAGATGTTATTCCTATCCCTGATTGGTTATGATCCTTTCTCTTTTTCTCTTGGTTTGATTCCTATGTCCTTCCTCTTTGATTCCTCCTCCCTTGATCTTGTTGTTGTGCCTATATTTATATCTTATTTTCCCAAGGGTGGTGTCTTTACAAGTTCAAGAATGACTTTTCCTTGATGAAATCACATTTGTGTAGTTTATTTATTTAATCTAATGTAATTTGTACCACTAAGTCGATTTAGTATAATTTCTAATAAATTGCTGATTATTTATTCAAATTGCTAGCTGGGTGATTATTAATACTTTGCTGACTATGTATACACCTCTCTCTGATTGACTTTTAAAGTCTTCTTTTTGTTATATTTGATATTCCTTCTCTCTCTCTCTCTCACACACACACACACACACACACACACATACACACACATACACACACACACACATGACTTCTCTATAATCTTTTAAAGCTATCTTTAAACACCACTAGTTCTTAATGATCAACACAAAATAGAAAGTTAAGTGAATTAGAAATCAAAAGTACAAAATACATCCATTTTCCCACACCCTAAGACAAGTCAAATTTACAAGTTATTTCTCATATAAAGAATTAAGTATATACACTTCTATCACAATTAATTTTCAAAACAATTATTTCAATTTACTGTACTCAATCACCAATTATCTAATATAAATTAAATCATATCTAATTTAAAGATTATGCACTGATTTATCCATTTTAAATTGTTTCACCGTGAGTATAGCGTGTTTCGACCTTACAAATTTCTATGCGAAAGGATAAAAGGTGTTGTTTTGTGCTATGTGATGACAATAACGAAATTAAGACAAATTTATAACGAGAACGAATATTTTAAACTTTATTTGAAGGTGATATTTCCTTAGAATGATAAGAACAAGCGAAAAGGAGAGATGGAGGTTTGTCTCTAATGATGTAAAATTTGTTGCTGTCTAAACCAACATCCCCCCAAGGGAATGGTCTAAAACAAGGAATATGGTGGGATATCTTCGAGATGTGTGTATAGTGGAAGATGCTTCTTCTAGGGAAGCATGGAGAGAATGACATTTCTACACTCATAACATGCATTTTTATTATTATTAGATAAACATGTCTATTGAGTAGTTATTATTGTCCTCTAAAGCACTTGGGAAGAAGTAAATTCAATCATGGGTGGAGACAAGTAAAAGATTGATAGAAAATAAATGTTTTATAATCAACTTAATCTTTTTAGTAAAAATAAAATCTAGTATGTAAATTAATTTATATGTACAATTGTGTAATATATCTTATTTGTTTGTTTTGGATTATTTTGATTTATTTTTTAATGCGTAATACATGCTAGTTAAGAGATTTGTCTTTGAAATAATTAATAAATAAATTAAATTTATTTTCTATAGAGTTTTTTGAGGGGAATAACAAGTGATAGGGGTACCAATACAATAGGAGGTGGACAAAAGAGATTTTATAGTGGTGCACTAAAAATGTCATGCCAATGCTTGTTTCAAAAAGATTCATCTCAATTTCAAAAAACAATCACTTATATGATGTCACATTAGTGCATCATTAAACATGCCTTAGTGTGCACCTATAGGTCTTATCACTTTTGGGACCATTTTGAACACCTTCACAAAGAAATATGGTGATGTGGAATCGCATTTGACCATGTGAACTTGAAATTTTATTTTAAGTAGGGAACTTGACAAGTAGATTACTCTAAAAATTTGAGAATAATTTAAAATATCCACTTAAGATTTTGAGAAGTCTAAAGTTAAGGTGCACATGTATTTGTGTCTTTCCCCTACAAAGAACTACTAACAGATAGTGAAAAGATCAACTATTTCATTGGTCATCTTGGTCATCTTTCTCTGCATTAAAGAGGTACAACTCTTGGAAATGATGATGATGGAGAGGATGAGCATGGTGATTCCCACGGATTGAACCCACAATAGGACGAGGAGGAAAAATGATCTTTGACTTCTTCAAACGGAGGAATAACAAATAAAAATCTCCATATTCTATTTTTGTCTAGTTTTTTTTACAAAAGTATTATTGAGGTTCCTAGTGTTTGATCTCTCAGTGGATCAAGATCAAGTTTACACTAGAGGAGTCAACTCGAAATTTAGGCTGTTTTTTTCCAGTTAGTATTTGTTTCATTTATGTTTTTCTTGGACTACTTCAGAAACTATGTGACTTTAAACTATGTTGTTCTTATCATACTTCAATACAAAACTTTCGGCTTCAGCCTCTTTTTTAGCAAAAAAAAAAAACTCTTGAATATAGTGCATTTATATTTATAATTTAGAAGGTATATTTTTTACAAAAAAGCTCGTCAATATGAATTGAATGATACAAGTGTGATAAAAAATTGAAAATGAAAGAAACAGAGATAGATGATTGACATATCATTCACCCTGTAGCTGCAGATAATAATTGGGAGAGCAATTCCTTCCAAACAACTGAATAAATTAGAACTCAAGATTTTGTAATAAACACAAAATAATCAGATATAAAAGAGGAATCATTTGAAAATGATTGAAAGATCACACATGAAAATCTGTAATAAAAAAATAAAATAAATAAACACAAAGATTTATTAGGTCTTCTTTATCTTTCTGATGAAAAAATCCAGAGCCCGCAGGCTCGTATCCCTGTATACGAGATTAAATTTCCCAAAGAATACTCTGTTATCTCCCCTGTTTTCAGAACTGAACCCCTCCTCATAATTTCATAATAAATAACCCCGAGGAGCCTTTTCGGCTCCTGGAAAGTTCAAAAAAATATCACCCATATAATGACCTTAAAATTGCCTTTAAAGTAAAGGTTTAAGATGACTACTAATTTCAAGGCTTATTATTATCTGGCAGTTTCTAAGTTGAGCCCACCACTGAAAAGAAAATAAAAATTTGTTTAAAATTTTGAAAAAAGTTAGTGTTGATATCTTCATATTCGTATCCAAGAGTGTATGCTTACTAAAAACTCTTCTATGTTTTTCATCTTGGATTAAATGTATCTAGAATTTTATGAATGACCAGACTTTTCAGGAAAAACAACTATTCAACGAGTTCATTTTCCACATCTGTATGAACACCAGTAAAATGCTTAGTTGAATTTGGTGATATTTGTCAAGACCCAATCCGGAAGACAAAGCTTCGTAACACTGCTAAGCTTCTCAGGAAGAAATATTGTAAGAACACATTCCCTCTAAACACAGTTTAGTAGCAAGCCTCGGGTTGCTTTATTTGCATATTTGCATAGTAATGAAAGAAAATAAGGTAGTACTTTTATATTTATATTTGTTGATTTAATGTCTAATATTTTTAATTATATTATATTAATAATTATAATTTTAAAATTGTTATTATTGATAATGATTATTTGTAATTGAATGAAATGTATCTCTTAAATGTTAAAAAACTAAAAGTATTAGTTTCTCTTTTGCACAAGTATCGTCTCACTTTATTTTGGTTGTTTTAGACACTTTGGAATAAAGCTCACTAATGTAGCATCATATTTGATTATGTGGCGCATAAACCTTAATTATAAGTTGTGGACTTGCCAAAATCAATTGCTCTAAAAAATTGGGAGTGATTTGAAATTTCCACGTGCAAAATTAGAGTGTTCAACTATTGAATCCTAGAATTTTGAGAAATGCAAAATTAGAATGCTCAACTACTGAATCCTCTCTCCTAACTTTTTTTTTTGGAAAGTGACCTTAAAGAATTTCTTGATTTGTTTTGTACAAGCCTTCTTGAAGGTTGATATCACTTGACCCAATAGTCAATGATGGGTGCAAAACGTGATGTGGATTTCTCTTTTTTGGATATAAGTGCAACCAAGAATAAATTCCAAAATTCTCTTCCACCGTCATTCACTGCTAGAATCTTTAGTTTGTTTTCTAGTTTATTTGTTTGTTAGTTTTAACAATAAGAAATCTTTATAGGGCAAGTTATTTTGAATTTTCAGGTGAATTAAATTATCCTATGAACAATGGTCATTTGCTATTAACAACTTCAAAGGAAGTTCCCATGATTATGAAATCAATGATATATCTGTATTGCGTGGATTTGGGAAAATGTGTATGTAATTGTTCTCAAAATGACACTAATCAAGATAAAGGTATCAGTTAAATGTGATATACATTGATTAAGGAAAAAAAGAAAAAGTATTAGTTTTGTGATCTACATCACTTTATAACTCTATCTTTCCATGCTAAACTATAGGTAGCTTCAGTTTTATTCAATGGTGAACAAGTTGGAGCTACTATTCATGGATCATATTCATCGAAGTTATTTCTAGTATATATATGTCTCAAGTCAATAACAAGTGTAGCTATAACCCTTTGTCACTCTTTCACATGCCAGGCTAACATCTGAATATGGGATGACATTAGCATTTTGATGAGCTTAATATCTTCGAGACCGAGCACCAATCCTTTATCTCCAGGATAGACAATGTCCACTTCTTCCTGGTCCAAAAGTTTCTTGTAGTGAGAAGAACCCCCAAAATTAGTCGCTATCATGCAACCAAATGTCAAATATCATAACAAGAAATAATCAAGTGGGGGCTAAAAAGTTATGCTCAATTTGTGATGATAGTGGTAGCTTTGATGAAGAATTTACAGAATTTAAGTTTAGTAGTATTATCAATCCTCACATTCCATTACTATTACTAAAATTTTAGTATAATAATCAACAAACTCTAAAGTTATAGTATTATGTTAGAGTTCAAATGTTTCTAATTTAGATGTAAAAAATTATCTCAATATTTTTATTTCACTTCACTTTGCAGAATGGAAAACAATAAGATACATATTTTTGTTGATTAAAAAAAGGTAAACTAAAAATATATATACAACACACTTTCTCCCTTTAACATTTTGGAGACCCTTTCTTACTTTTGAATTCTCCACAAAACATACTACATCAACATCTCATGTGTGTGTAAAAATATTAGTAGGAACATAAAAAAAAATGTAGCTCACAATACCATAGGCATAAAAACCATGGACAAAATAAATGTGAAAATTATCCCAAAAAGATAAAAACAATTCTTGTAAAAAATTGAAGTTAATATCCCTAAATCCTTATATTGTGTGTGTGTGTGTGTGTGTGTGTGTTGGGGATAGGAGTAGGACACCCTCAATCCTCCCAATGCATATCTTAGATTGTATTTTATTAAGATACTTTTGGCTCGAACCAAAGAGGTAGGAGGTACAAGATGCTTTAGGCCCACTTGTTATGTGTGTATATTACACATATATGATTGTAATTAAATCTCATGCTATCCTAATAATTCTTGTAGACAAAATTATCCTTTTTTTATAGAGCAAAAACTATAGAAATTTAATTTTCTTGTTTAGTTTTTTAAAATACAAGGTGGAAAAACAATGCACTCAATATTAAAATTATTAGTGCTCTCCTCTACACTTCTCCTATAATAGACAGTTGAAATAAGTAAACATAATATCAAACAAATTGAGATTTACAAAGGTAAAGGGACTTAATTGAGATCTAGACTCAACTAGATGAAAAATGGCGATAAAAATTACCAAGCACTTGTTTTGATCGTAGTGTCATGAATTGTATCCCGTTTACAATTTTATGCTCTATTTGGGCCCTTGCTTTAGTGTGCCTCTTTGAGATCATTTCAATCTTCTTTAGACCTTAT